>OMKK01041685.1:47048-89785 GCA_900302305.1 Polymixia japonica | reverse complement strand
ACGTCTCATGTCTCATATGCATTTATACTCCGGCTCACGTCTCTCGAATCGCTCACAGGGTCGCCATGGATACAATACAAGCTAACTAGACTAGCAGGTAGCCATGTAATTTAGCATAACGTTAGCTAGTTATATGATGTTAGTTAACGTAGCGCCAACGTTGTAATGTACCTGTTTCGGAGGCTTATCCATTTGTCCTTCACCAATTTTACATTTGGCTGTCCATCCATGCCAGAAACAGCGATGTTCTGGGCGGAACCGGAAATACTGTCAACCAATCAGAGCTATGAGACGTGAGCCGCTCAAAACGGCTCATGGCTATGAGACACGTCTTATTGCTGTGAACCAACCCCAAATGACGTCATATGAGACGTGAGACGTCATCTGGCGTCTCATGTCTCAGAGACATGAGACGTGAAGTATAAATTAGGCTTTATCGATTCCCTCTTATCGATCCGATTCCTTATCGATTCTCTTATCGATTCCAGATGCTAAGATGCTTGGTATTTACAAACCGTTTGCCTTGTTCGTCAGATTCTGAAGTTTCCAACGGTACCTGAATGCATCACCAGCGCTGACTGCAACATACCAAAATGGCGAGAGAAATTCGTCTGTAAATGTATTCCTCACGTCCCAGATCGAAAATATGCAGAAAATAAACCGTTCACTCGATCTAAAGTCTGTAAAAACAATTAATTCTACGCCTCTTACTACTTTCGGCAAGCTTTGAATGAATTAAAACTACCCCGGTTTCGCGTGTCAAGAAATCCGTGATTCCGTGATGATCATGAACATAGCTCTTAGTCTCGTCTTTTTTACATGAAGCCGTTTCCTCGTCTTTTTGTGTGAAATGCAGCCAAGCCTTGGAGCGCTTCTTTCTTTCAGACATTCTGTTCCTTGCTTTTCTCTCCAATTACGTCATGCGTTTGGATTCGCTGAGCCAGGCATCGATAAGAGGAACCGGTTCTCAAAGAGGGATTCGATTCCATGGAATCGAAACTTTTCTTATCGATGGACCCGGAGAACCGGTTATCGATTAACATCCCTAGTGAACATTATTATGTATTCTCATTAATTTATCAGAAATTGGTCACGGGTCCGGATAGAACTGTCACTCGGTCCGGGTCCACACACACAAACAAATACATGCATAGGTTTATTGTATTACATACATATTACAAATTACATTATTGTTATTACGGAGAGGGTAAACTACAGAAAAATGGTACTGTTGGGTATTGGTACCGAATTCCAGGTTCAAATGTGAATGGTACCCAACCCTACTTATCCTACTAATGTTGCCAAACCAATGACACTTGACTCGATTCAACATAGAAGGACTTGGGCTTTGTGAAAAATCTATGCTCTATTAAACACAGACCTCATTGACCATTAGTTGCTGAGTATTAATATAACCCTACCTCAGATTCTCTGGCATGCCTGCTATCCTAATTATCGGCACAGTAACATTTAGGATGCACTATGGCCCATTCTTCAAACCAGTAATCCTTCCATTTTAGTAGGGGCAGGGTTAATATAACATGATCAGACTGTGACGGCACTGATTTGTTGTCCTCAGAGTAGTTGGCTATGATGGTAACATATGATACTGATTGAACCTTTCCTGTTGTTCGTAGAGCTAAGGATGGTGTGACTGGGGAACTTTGTGCAGGCCCATGCTGACCTCAAGAATGCAGTGATTGTTTAGTCTAGGCTAGTCGCACTATTGTGGTGATAAAACAGCATTCTTATAAAGCTGGCTCTACTGCAACAAACAGTGCACTCTTTACAGTGTGTTTTATTGCAAATGAACAGAGACAATATATTTGTACATACTGTTGGTACAATTGGATTGAGCTCTCCCATGACCTCAATTTGACATTGTTTTAAAGGATCCTTCACATCCTGTTTCATCCTCCATATTAAAGTATTATCTGTATTGATCTCATTTCCCCATTGTAACTATTCAGAATATCATATACTTCATCTCATATATCTTGGTGCCCTGTGATGTAATGTTACCTGTTGCCTGCCTACATCACAGGGCACCAAGATCAGCCAATAGCAGATTGCCATTTTAATAGCATGCTTTTAACCTTTAGATGGTGGCAAACCCTGAAAAAATGGTCTATGGTTTAGTTACTCTTCAACAGCAAAGGTTGATATTGGAAAACCAGTCTGTTTTCAGGCTTTTTTAGATAGCAGTTGCTCTGAACTATTGTTGTCTTTTCTTATCAGGTTTCAGAACTTGGAGATCTGAATGATTCATAGCATGAAATTGGCCATTGCCTTTTGACATTATAACCTTACAAGGCATACAATCTGTTGCTGCTTTTTTTCTTCTTTTGTAGATGGCCATGCCTTCATCCATAACACATTATGCTTCTTTTTTGCATTCCTAGGCCGGTATTTCCCTGATGTTGCTAAGCAGCATCTCTATGTTAGTAAACATGGCCTGGAGACCTCTCTGCGATTTGGCAGAACTGTCTAGCCTAAGTCTCTGCTTCAGATGGCTGAGTCACGGATTGCACTTGACCGACCACAAATGCATTTGCCCACAACACACACTGTGAGGTGAATCTATGCTCAGCCAAGGGGAAACATGTTCATCTTTTGTCAGTCTCTTACTCTTGTGTCTCTCTGTTGGACTAAAGAGGTTTTTTTCAGCCTCACCTGTCACCATAGCGTTGCTGTCTTGACCCCTTGTTGACCTTCCTCACATGAACCCGTAACACTAAGCAGAATGCCCCAGCATGCAGTGCGGCCTGCCAGGGAGCGTGGTCATTAGGCATTCCAGTGAGGCAGACTGGCGTGGAGAGGGATCTAGAGCAGCAGGATGTTTGCCTGAGGGATGCCCAGGATTCACTGGGTTGGTCAGGACCCCTTGATGAGCAGGGCAGGACAGTGATTATCCAGACATCACATTAATGGCCTATATTGGCCCATCTGGACATTCACAGTCAAGTGTTCTGTTCTTTTAAGTCATTGTTAAGGGACTTTGTTAAAAAGCAAGTTTTCAGATCTAGGCCCAATTCTGTTGTAACCGAGACACACTCAAGTGGGTGACTTATCCTGGTTTAATTCTCCGACTTTGCTTCATCAGACAATTATTGTTCCGCTCCTCCTTTCCCTCACTCCCTCCCTTTCAGGAGAGTGGAATCACTCCAGCCAAGAGAGCATAAGGTTCCATCAGCGAACCAGTGGGGGTTGGCTCCAATTGAACACTTGAAGTGGCCCACAATTAGCCTGTCATACACTTGAGTGCCTGTCTACCACTCAATATAACATGTATGCCATGAGTTGTTATTGTTTGTACTATAAGGCACTCTACTGTGCAACTTGATTCAAGCTTTGTTTTGTTTTCTCGTCATGTTATCTGATATTGTCGAAAGATTTTTGAACGACAGGAAACCTGTCCATGACCATGATTGAAGGACTTGCGACATAGGATGAGCCACAATCAAACATGTAATGTTGTTGTTGAGTTTCTGGTATGTACCTTTGCATACTGAGTCACCAGAAGGCCACCCATCTGATTATTATTATTGTTGTCATTGTTTATTATTATTATTATTATTGACATTTGATTTTGAGCAAGGAATAGAAATGATTCGTGCCTGTGGACCTGTGGCTAGCATTTTTCAACCTAGGCTAGGGCTAAATACCTGAATGGTGACTATGGATTACCATAGTAGCTAAATATCCTTGCAGGGTCAATGCCCGCAGCCCATAAGTTCCATATCTGATTGGAGCTCATGGCTCAGAGGTTATGGATTGGCTCAGGCAAGAGCTTGGATTTTTTTTCTTTTTTTCTTTTTTTCTGTATGGAGCCTCTGTATAAACCAGAATATTGTGAGTTGGCTGTTGTTTCACAAGGCAAGATGAGCCTGGCAATGCTCAAGAAGACAATCAGTGGAGTGGGGCAGAGGGGTCAGTTACCCTGGTTGTTCAACACATCCCAGTCACAAAAGCCATTTATTTGTATTCCTCAGCGCGGTGTCCGTCCAAACAAGGCTATGTGGCAGGTCCAAGCTGGCCAGAGTCCTAATCTTTTCTGTCTCACTCACTGCAGTGGGTTTATACTTTTGGCAGGACAATCAGTAGATTGTTCAAATAACCTAGGGTTTTTCTCTTCTCCCTCCATCAGTTTATAAGCAGGCACACAAGCATATTGTGTGGAAAAAAAAATAGAGAGAGGGGGTTGGATGTCTTGGGAAGGAGTTGTTTAAGAATTTGTGGTCAAAATGTTTCTTTTTAACAGCATAACTGCCATGGCATTTCATTTTTTTTCTTGAGAATATTCAGAAGTTGAATAAATGCTGAATCAACATGTTGGTCAAGCACATGTGTATTGGGCCTAATCTGCACTGCATTACGGTGGTCCTGGTTCATTGCCACTCGGCAGCATTTGAGTATGACCTTGACTATTGGCTACATTTATAAAATATTTTACTGCACTTTTTTGCAAAAGTTTGAATATTCCTTGACATTCCAGCACTCTGTCATCAAGATAAATTATTAGACGGTTACTTGTAGCCCCAAGTATAAAGTTGTCTGTTTGCTGTTTAGTTAAAGAGTAACTAAATCCTAGACCATTTGTTTGGGGTTTGCGATATAATGTTACCTGTTTGTCAATGGATACTACATCACAGGGCACCAAGAGCAGTCAATACCTGATTGCCATTGTAATTGCATGCATTTAATCTTTAGATGGCGGGAATCCCTGACAAAATGGTCTAGGGTTTAGTTACTCTTTAAGTCTAATAGTTTACAACCCACATTACAGTGTAGGCTAGTCATTATTAGCACATTATTCTATGTGCAGTGTTGCCATACAGGAATAAGACTATCACAAATTCAAACCAATTTTGTGCTATGCTAACAGGTTTTAGTGTCACTCACTGTCACGGTGGCCTCAACGTGACACTTGGTGGAAGTGTGAGAAACAGGCGGGTGTAAAAGGTCAAATGTGAAAACTTTGGAGGTTTTAGGCCTCCCAGAGGACATAGTGGGTGATTTAGTTTGTCTGTGGTAGATCTACAGTTAGGATGATTAGGCAAACAGGCCTCATATTTTGTCACCCCATAAACAAAGTTGTCCTTGTTAAGTGTTTTCCCTAGACTACCCTTAGATTAAGGAAGAACAATGTTCCTCTTCTCCTTTTTGAGAAATCAAATATTTCTGAGTATGGTCAGTGACTGCAGGGAGGTTTTCCCAGTAGTGACAATATGCTGATTATGGCCCACCAATGGCATGCTGTCTAACCAGCTATTGGCGAATAAACAAACTTTGAACATTTGTTGAAACCTCAATTTCTTGGCATCAGTTTGTTTGACAAATATGAATTGGTATGAGTCTTAAAGTGAAAGGTTTCTTATGTACAAGACTGAATTCTGATTCATATGAATTTAAACGAAGATTTTGGGGGATCACAAGAAACAAGGAAAAATCACAGTTAAAGGGGAAAACTTGTTGGTGCTGTCTGGAGCATTTTTAGCATTTTTAACATCTCTAAACAGAGATGTAGGGTTCACAAAACTACAGACTTCTACAGAAAAGTGGGGCTATAAGGAGACATCCACATCCTTACAGGAAGAATTTCCTGCCTGTGATCTGTTCATTATCCTGTAGGAAACATGCCATACATCTCTCTCTCTCTCTCTCTCTCTCTCTCTCGCTCTTTCTCACTTGCTCTCTCATGCACATATGCACGGACACACACACACACTATGAAAACCACCACCAACATGTATCTCATATCCGGCACTGCTCTTCGGTTATGTTGGTGAGCCAGGCTGGGGAAGTGTAGTGTAGTACAGTGTCAAACAAGTTCAATGAGGATTTGATGGGCTTCATAAAACTTTTTTTTCTGCAAAATATCAAGCCAAGTTGTAGGTTAGATTGGACCATGGTCTCTACATTCTGTCTTCATTGTCTTTGGAAGTGTTGTGTTATTGTAGGCTGAGCAGTGGGACTTGTAGCTTTTGAATGGCCTTGTTTTCCAAAGCTCTGTTGTCCGCCAGCAGATTTTTTTTTGTCTGGGTGAGAATTTTAGCTGAACCAGCTACAAAGCCTGTTTATGTTAGGACTGGGAATGTCTTATTTTCCTTTGGAAGTGACTTTCTAAGTATATTATGGATGAAGGGTGTTTTCCAGTTTTTCAGATGTTGTTTGATACTTGGCATCATAGAAGGTGAAAAGAAGAGTTAAGCCTTCTTTGGAAAATCATCAAACATGCTCATGTGTTGTATTCCTGTACTATACCAGTGTACAGTTTTATGGATGAATTTAATTATTATTATAGGCATTTCTTGCCTTAATGCTTGTCCCTTCCAACATAAACCCTCTCTCCATCATTGTATCCAATTACTAAGTGAAACTTCAACAGTTTTTGCCATTTCCTTATTCCCAGTGTAATCTCTTCCCAGTTTTCCAGTCACTATTTTTTTTATCAGCACTAAGGTCGGTATGAGAATACACTCATTTGAATTTTTCAATTCAAAAACATGGCTTGAGCATTGTATGCACCCCTTAAAACCTATTAATATTCTGCAGTCATCGGATCAGCAGCTGTTTTATTGTCATGTCTGGAATCAGATAGTCTGCGCTCTTGTAAATTTTATTAAAACCCATTTTCTAAAAACAAAAATCTATTCTTTTTAATGTTGCAAATTGTTTTTGCAACTTTGCTAAAAGTTTTACAACCCTAATCAGTACATGAGTGTGCTAGCTGCTAATCTCTTAGCCTAGGTGGAAGCACTGATACACTGCAGGCTTGTTTCTCAACCATGTGCTAATGGGTAGCAACGTTAGCGCATGTCTGCTGACAGTGAGTGGTGTGTCAGAGAGAGGAGGGTAGGCAGCGCCTGTTACAACACAATCTTGGAGTCAGAGCCATACACATCTGGAAGGGGAATGTCTTGTGTGGAAAAGCTCACAGATGCTCCCAATCTGTTCTACCAGCATTGCTGCAGTGTGTGGATGGGATGTTCTGTGCACTCAAGTCTTAGAAGTTATAAAGTAACTATTACTAGTAAAGTATTATAGATCTGTGTGAACTGTTTCTATAGCAAATGGACAAATATACCTATTATTATTATTATTATTATTATTATTATTATTATTATTATTATCATCATCTTTTTGTGCCTACGAATGAATGAATAATGCTCTACACTGACAAAAGGTTCCATTGCCAACTGACATAATGTTATATCTGCCTCTCTCATCTTCTCTGTACAGATATGTTCAGACGAGTTGTACGGCAGAGCAAATTCCGTCATGTCTTTGGTCAGGCGGTGAAGAATGACCAATGCTATGATGATATCCGGGTGTCAAGGGTTACATGGGACAGCGCCTTCTGTGCGGTCAACCCCAAATTTGTTGCCATAATCATTGAGGCTAGTGGGGGCGGCGCATTCCTGGTTCTTCCTCTTCACAAGGTAAGTTTATGAGGTCTGATATAGTGACCATTAGCCCTGTAGGTCTAGTAAATAAAGTTATCACTCATTCTCAGGAATGATTGTCTGGTTTACTGGGCTTACTTGGCCACTAGTTTCTGTGCTGTCGCGTCATTATCTTAAAACCAAAATAACTTTCTAGAAACCTATTGACGGATGTCCAGCAGCAGCCTGACATCCCCTCCACCCACCTGGTCAGGCAAACACTCTTCTCACATGTCACACAATGTACATTTTACTGCGCTGCATGTACTCACATAGGGGAAATCACACATTGACCACATGCTGTAACATGTAAATTCCAACCCACTGCTGAATTTGAAAGCATCATATAAGTTATTTTGTTTGTTCATTCACAAAGAGTACATTCTCGAACTATACATTACAGAGCCATTATTCAAGTTGCGGTTTAGCAGAGGGGGATTTCTCGTTGTGTGACTGTGGTCTGTAGCAGCATGTTTGAGTGGGTGAGACAGAGATTGCGTTTGACAGGTTGGTTTTCTCAGCAATGCAACATCCATTGGTGGTCATTGAAGACACTAGAGATTGCAGAATAGCCCAGATGTCGGTGGCACCAGCTATGCATGCGTCAGAACGCCCTCTGTTCAGTCCTCACCACCAGTGCTAGTGGGACAAGTGGGACTTCTCTGGCTAAGATTCTTCTCTTCTCGCTCTCTCTCTATATATATATATATAATATATTTATACAGCTTCACATTATCAATCATCAGTCCTCGCAAGCTGTTCTTAGTTCTATATCCTCTAAACCAAAGGTCTTGTTTGGCTCAAGTTGAACTTTAATCAGAAATTGGTGTAATGTTGTTGTTGTTTTTTCCTTGTTTTTTTTCTCTTTCTTTTACTCTCGGGGAGAAATGGGTGCATTTGACAGCTGTAACACTAGCCTTTAAAGGCATTGTGTCTCTCTTCTGACTGGGCTTATGCATGCGATGATGTACTTCCAGATGATGTAAAAGGATCGTATTACCTAGGGATATTTATAGAGAGGGAAAAAAGGCTTGACATCGTCTTCACGTCAGTCATGAGATGAAGAGGATGATAAAGCCGTGACATCTGAGGGATGACTGGCATGAGTGCAAATCTACAGCCTACAAAGGGGAAAGGGATTTAGGTGAAAATCCAGGCAGCAGAGACTTTAAATATACGCTTTTCCTGTCCATGTCTACTTTGTGTACAGTAAATACACATTTGCATTGCAGAGTTTGCTTCCTACAAGCAGGACTGCTGACTCTTGAGGTCCATGTAGCCTTTGGATTGACATTTACCAGAGGGCTGTTTCACACAGCCAGTATGCACAGTATACAACAGAAACCACACCAAAGCCCTGGAGGGAAACTGTCTCCCTCTGCTCCTCACCTCCATATAAGGGCCTTGAAACGCTCCGCTCTCACTACGTTGCGTTGCCCTCAGGTTGGAGCGAAGCAGCGTTTTCAAGAGTGTTTGGTTGTAAACAAGTTAGTTGGATGAATGCTACCCTCCCCGTTCTTCTAGCTGGGCTACGTAAGGTGTAGCAGAGATCAGGCGCTCGGTGAAACTACTTTGAAATATCCCACAGAATGCTCCTGGGTGACATTATGGTGGCTAGTGGCAAATTTGGAGCCGGCTGCAGCTGACACTATTCTGTTGGTGTTCCTGTTTGGCTGCTCCCATAGTGGCTTAGTGGCAGGACCTGACACCCCCAGTGACATAAGTGCTGCTGTGCCGTTGACAGATCCAACCTGGGCCTGTAATTAGAGCATGCCAGTACACTGCCATGTCATCTGAGAAGGCTCTGGCACAGGGGGCCAGATCCTCAGGCCTGTCATCACAAAGCTTACGCCTCTCAGCAGCTCATTCAATACAGAGCTTGTCCCAGAGCCGGGCCGGGAGCTAGATTAGCTTCACACTCCTCCTATCCTCCTCTCTGTGTTTGAATGAGCTGCCCTTTGCCTGACATGTCACAGTACAGTAATGGTGTGTTCACAGAACAAAGTCTGCTTTCACCGCTGAATTAAAAGTGGTTGGGGACTGAGGTTTTTATGTGCAGACCAAAGCCTGGGTAACTTCCTCAATTCAAAGATTAAAAAAAAAAGTTCTTTTAGTTCCTGTTTTTAGTTTTTGGTTCTGCCCACATATAAAGTGGTGACAGTTACATGGACTAATCTCTTAGTAATAGTGTTTTCTCCCTTTCAACAGTCTATGGATTGAACTAAGTATGTTGCAGGGAAACGCCATGCCATTCAATTTAATAGGTTATTCTGATGGATTAGGACCACTATTTATTAACCTGTACAACTCTTTCCCAAGGCAGGAAGCTAGAGAACCAAGAGAACTTTGACATCAATATTCGCTTTATATTATAGTTGTGCTATCATATTTTCATCGGAAACTTCATGCTTACACTTGGAAAATGTGACTGCACTCAAGATCATTTTCATCTTTTTCACTTAATTCTGTATGATGCTGCACATCTGTGTCGCATCACAGATTAAGGAGTGGGACATGCACTGTTTTGGCTGTAGATTTTCACATACACCAACCGTTCAGGGCATAGGAATAGCATAATTTTAATATGTTAAATTCAGTGGCATTCTCTTGGTCATTTATTTTCAAGCCGTGGGTGTGTGTTTTTCTTTTAAGATTTATCTTTCGGCGTTTATCACCGTGTTGTCTCTAAATGAATCCGGTGTGTAATCTTTGAGAGAAAAGGCAGGTCCATCTGGACATCTCCATATAGCCCTAAGCTGACGGTGCAGATCTCCGACAGTACAGTGGGCTGAGTCTACTCTTTCAAACAGTAAGACTAGACCGCATTAGCAAAACACTGCAATGGATCAGCATTACAGAGTTGCCCTTCACAACTGTGGTCATTCAATATAAAAACTTTTGCACCAAGGATAATGAGGTTACCTCTTTATCAGAAATTGTTTCAGTTATTTGTAAGGGACCTCTACCAACAATATGCATGTTACACCAATGACACGTCTCTGCACTGTGGCTAAAACTGTGTCTCAGCAAAGGGCATATGGGGTTCAAATCAGTTGGGTCTTGTTTAGTTTTTTGTTGCAGGGACACCCCCACCACCACCACCACCCCACCCCCATGATGTGAGGGTGCATCTGGCTGGCTATCCCATCTGCCCATGCTGTGCTGCTCCCAGTCTGTGTGGGCAGCCAGCTGCTCGGGGCCTTTGTCTCACAGTTACTCCCAGCCCAGCCCTTTGTCACTGCCACACTCTGGCTGGGGGGGGAGGTAGAGGTACAACTCCCCACCAATCCCAAATATGCCTCAGATTATGCCTAATGTCTTTGGCTCAGGATTGTGCACCCACTTTGTTTTAGTGATGCGATAAAGGCAGAAGAATGTCTACGTTTAAGCGTTGAGTTTCAGTTTAACGACATTTTGCTTTGGCTGCGTACATTCCCTGAGATCTGCTACTACTGCGCCTATCATATTTGCGCATCTCTCGGGGAGGGCAGAGGTTGATGTCTTGGGTCTGTGACCTGCCCTGAGGTCTCTAAAGGTCTCCTCTGTTGGAGCGGTCAGCCTATGGAGCTGGGCAGGGCTGGGCTCGCTCTTTGTCTCTGTGTGACTGGGTAGGATGAGGTTAGTGCAGCAGGCAGCATGACTCAGCGCAGCATTGAGTATTGTTGCTTCCTCCTGTCAGAACACATAGGGATTTGTAGAGAGGGGTGTCAGGTGTCCGGCTAAACGCGTCATTCCCTTCACTCATGGTTTCAATCTCCCCCTTTCTCTTCTCTTAGCTGGATGCCCACTAATTTATTCCCTGATTTCCATATGAAGGAAGCTGTGGGAGTGTGAATGCAGCAGCTAGCAAGTGTGCAGTGAGACATTCCTGTTAAATCCTCTCTCTCAATCTGGCCCAGCACAGAAGGAGAAGGGAGAAAGAAAAAAAAATCTCAAAACCACCACAGTTCTGATTTATCCCCATGCCTTGGAATCCCTTATTTGCTTCAGCCAAGCATGATATTGTTAAACTCTCATTGGTGTCTGGTCTGCTCTAGCCTCAGCATCTTCATTTTCCACGCAGTCTGCATGTGAGTCACTATGTGAAATATTTAGGACAATGTTAGCATCTCTGGTTTCCTCTTTTACCAGCTCTTTTAGCGACGGCCTAAACTACAGTCATAACACCAAAGTAGTGAATTGCCTAATAATAAAGGCATGTTCCGTGTTAGTGCTTCAAACACTGCCTTCATACAGAAAGGACGATCAGATTGGAGTGTGTGTTTGATTTGGATCCAGTCCCTCAGTCCCCCATTCATCCACTACTCAACCTTTGGTGTAAGTAGTCCCTGGGTGTGTGAGCATGAGCGCACACTATATCTATTTCTCTCTCTCTCTCACATACACTTGGATGGCTACTTACTAAAGCCACCTTCGTTCTCTACACACACAAAAATACATTGGGAAAGCTTAATGTAAAGGGTCTTTCCCCATACTCTGCTCAGTTTGTATTCCAGGACCTCTATACTGCCTAGCTGCCTCTGCCTTCACCACTGCTGCCGCTGAGTCCTGCTGACTGCAGATTTTACCATATATGGTCATTCACTGCTCCCTGCCTGACAGCCTTCCAAGACCATTTCCTCCCTGCCCTGCCATTGGCTGCTGCTAGCAGTGCCGGTACACATGTGAATTCTGGGATAGGCTGAAATAGGAAAAGCGGCCGGGATAAGAGAATCGGTTCTAACGTCAAGTGTTATCTCTGTTACATAGTCGTTTACAGTCTTTTACTGTCTCTCAGTGCCTCGTTAGCACTATGTTGTTAAAGTTATAATGTGTAATATTTCTACTGTGTTACTAGAATAAAATGACCTGGAAATATATGCAGAGGATTTTTGTAAGATAATGTTTGAAATTCAGTGCAAGCTTACCATATGCCTGAGATATCCTATTTAGAAAAATGTCCATGATGGACTCGTCTTTGTGTTCCTGCGACTCGTTCTCGTTCAAACGAGTACGGAACCCTGCATTGGCTATTTATGCATGTCCGCACTTGATGACATTTTATGCGAATGAATCAATACTTTGTTACCACAAAGTATAAAATATTTTTTACATGGCCAATGCAGGGTTCCGTACTCGCATTTCGCCTTGTAAATGCCAAAGGGATGACTTTACACCGCGCTCCTTTAAATGTGAAATTTAATTTCTTTTTACATAACCTTCTGTTGACAAGAGGCATCATGCCTTTAACATGTTCCATCAAGTTTCCCACTTGAAATATTTTTTCAAAGCCATGTGATTTTGTCTACTACTTTATCATAGAGATGACATAAAATTCTATGCAGCTTTTGGTTTTTACATCCTTTCACAGGAAGCAATAATACCTGTGTGTACCTATGGCCCTGGACATATTTGGAACACAGTCTTGGCCTCTCTCCTGTTGTCATGTTCTTGCCAACAACAATCAGCCAACTACTGCGTTCAGACAACTAGCAAACTTTGCCATACTAATGTATGTTAGCCAACATCAAGTTGTTACCTGCTGCTAACTGCAGGACCAGTGCTGTTGCAGCAATAGGTGGGACAATATTGTCACGTGACTGGCTGCTGATAGCTATTGCAGCTCAACATTTAAAATGCCCCAGCCTTTACCTCAGTGACAAACGCGGCTAATATCAAACGTCAAAATAGGTGTACTTGATGGTTGGTTCTCAAAATGAATACAAAATGAAGGAGCTTGGGCTGACTAGTTACTAGTAGCTTACTGTTTAGGCACACTTTCACCTCACCCTCCATTACCCCTGTACACCCTGCTGTCACCAAGACAGACCTCTAGCCATGCACCAGAGAGAGGCCCATATAATGAATGTGTCCAGTCTGCCTGTAGCGTACTGCACTGCATTGTACCGTTCCTCCCCTATCATTCAGAGGTGGTAAATCACAGACAGAAGCTTGGGGTCTGACAGACAGCTGAAGCAGTAGTTGTAGAAGCACCGTGTCAAGGCCATATAGGCAAAGGGAATTGTAAAGATGGAAATTTCCATGGAGCTGCAAGAAACACTGGGCAGCACGCATGGAAGAGCCTTTAGTAGACTGCATGTGTGAATCACATGTTGAGCTGTAAGGCAGCGCACAGGCCTATTGTGTAAACGAAAAGAATGCCCTCTCTTCGATCTTTATCTATTTCCTTTGTGTTTCAGACTTGTGCTTGTATCTCTTGCAGAGTGATACATTCTTATTTTGCACAGCCTCACTTGTTGCTATGCAACAGGCCATGTTTTTTGGCCTCAGACATTCCTCTGGAAGGATATGTCTGTAGTGTAGTTATGGACATGTTGGATATTTGACTGCTGTAGGTGGGTTTTCTTTTTTTTTTTTCTTTTTTTTTTTTACCCTGGATCTGTCAATTTCCTCAGCTCTCACCTCCCTCGTCTGGTCAAACTGATGCTCACTCCTACTGTCTCTAGTTCTGCTGCTCACACTCCCTCTAGGCTGGTTGCCTTGGAGATGATCAGTGGCTGGCTTGTTCCTGCTTGGCTGGTTTAGTCTGTCAGGAGCCCTTTTATCCAGTGTTGTGAAAAAGTCCTGTGATGTCACAACCATTCTTACTCTGTTCACCTGTGAGCCCGCATATACGACCGATGAACAACTGATTAACAACATACCTAATGTTAATCGTGATATGAACTTTTGAAAGGGCTCACCTAGTACCTACCTCTCCTGACTCGGGCCCCGGGGATGATTAGTGAATAACATGCAGGTAAATGCTATGACATTTTTAAGGAGAATGAGAGCTTGAAAAACTCCCCTCAGGCTTTGACTCTTCCAGAGGGAGTAGAGGAGAGAGGGAGTACAGGGCAGGTTCCCACAGGCCAGCGTGTGTACACGACTTCTAAAGGTTGATCCCATTGTAGCACAGTTAACTTTACGCCCTGCCTATCATAAAGCCTCAGTTATCTATAGACGGCCATTGGTTCAGAAGTGTACAATATCATACATCTTAAATATGCACTTTGTCTATCTGGCACACTGATGGGTGCCTGCTTAGTGTCAGCAGTGTTTTCACAGTTTGATTGTTTATTGGCTGTGCTTACAATTACAGTGACCTCACTCCATACAAGCTGCATTCCTGCCTTGTGTAGATAATCATGCTATCAAATGCTGTTTGCTCAGGCTTGGAGCGAGATCCACTTGTGTTCCCCTCTCAGACCCCGGAATTCCTAATTGTATATATCGGACACAAACACTATTAACACCTCAAAGGGTGCTACATTTGACACCCCGGCGGCCCCCTTGCTCTCATTAGTCATAGCCATACCAGAGCTGCCTGGGGCCGAGGTGGGGAATGTGGGGAACGCCGGGGTCCGTGGTGGACTGGCCGGCAGCCCCCTCAACTGTGGTAAGAGGCCCAGTCTGCTCAGCTCCCCTCTCGCCCTGGTTGACAAGGAGGTCAGGCTGCAGGGGCTTAACTTTATTGTTGCGGGGCTCCATGGTTCATTGCCACAAGCAAACCATGTAGGCTACTGTTCACCATTATAATGTTGGGTCTTGTGATATTTAACCTGATTATTGAACAACTGGGATATGTTAATGTGAGATTACCGAATGCTGCCGGCCTGTTTCCATGCGAGATGTGCTGAGAGATGTGAACATCCAGCGGCGTCTGAAGTCCCAACACTGATCAAGCCCCGAAGAGCACATGGTCTTAATCTCCACGGGCTCTGTCAACCAGACTTCTGTGTGGAGGACAGCGTTCGTCAGCGGGAAATGCCAGACAGACAGGAAGCTGTGTGTGTGTGTGTGTGTCTACTTACTTAAAATGCTTTGTAGCAGTATTTGTAAGAACGCTGAAATATTCCAACAATAAATCTATCAACAATCAATGGACTACATATAAGAGCTCCCACAGCACCTCAGTCCATGTCTGTTGGATAGAAGAGTCCATTCTGAGTACTGGGGTTCAGGTGAACTGGTTGCAACTGCACACACACCATCAGTCATAGATCCTATACAACACACCCAGGTCATTCTGTACTCTGATTTTTGTTTTTGTCAGTAATTCATAAGACCTACTGTACTGCAAGCTTCTATCCAGTTCTAAAACCCCACAGCAAGCCAACTGAACATAAAACCACACGGTTTGATGGAAAAACAGAAGCATGTTGTTTTTGGTAAGATTTGAGCAGGCCTAACACAAACAAGGTTGCCTTCTCTGTTAAGTACTGCAGTGGTACACAGATACCGTCCCGCCCTAAAGCCTTAAGTACTTGTACTTGGCATCAGCAAAGGCCACAGACATCAACAACTGAGTACTAGGACATCCCAAAATGGTTTTAACTGTATGATTTACAATTTACAAAATTACATGAGAGTAGTTTGATTAGATTAACACAATATTTAATATAATAATGGCTTTTAAAAATAAAAATAAAATGAATCTATATCAAACGGTAGTCTCTCAAGGAGAAGTTGTTGTTATTTTGTAATAAATAGAATGGCAGGGCAGGTAGCGTAGGTAACAGTAATTGTGAAAGATGTCATCACTAACGGTTTCAGAATCAGCTCATCTAGAATTCTCGATCAGTCTGTTGTGTCAAACCTGTTAGTGCTCTTCCTGTCCCCACTACACCTGGTCAACTGTTTGTCCTGCTTCACATCCTGCTCCCAGTAGCTTCAGGAAATGCTCAATAGAAAACGCAGCAGTATGGGCCCGTTAGGAGAGATAAATAAGGTCTGTTTAGTTTCAAGCTATGTTGGTAAATTACTACATAGTGAAACATATTAGTGAACAGGAAGTTGTTGTTTTTTTTGTTTGTTTTTTTGTGCGACAGATTGATATGCAAGACACTGTATGGTGCCCACCATGTAATAATAACCGTTTAAACAAAATGAGGTTGGAATATCGGAACAGACTGATCACCAGGTGACAGTTAACCAATCTTGTGTCTAAGGTGAATATCAGTTCCAATATCAGTACCAATACCATTCAGTGGTAGATTGATCAGAATTCTGCTAGTGGCAACAGTATCAAGTCTGTGTTGTTGACGCGCAGAACCAGGACACATCTCGGGGTGTGTTCACTGGAAAGGGTGAGGTTTGGAAAAAGTCTTGTGATGTCACACACACACACACACACACACACACACACACACGCACGCTACTCTCACATTAACTCTCACATACACTGGACTTTGATCACTGTGCTTGAAGTTACAGTATGTGTCACAGCCCAGCTCTGTCAGTCAGGTGATTGCATGAGGAAGAGGCCTACTCTGTGTATTTTTTTTAATGTGTGTATTGTCGTAGGCCTACACTGACCTAGCAGCTAAAACGTATGCTTAGTCTCTCTGAATCTGGGCCCGACTCCTTCAAAGATGTGAGTCATGTTGCTTGGTGATATCAGCCACAGTACTGTGGGGGTGCATTGTAATGTGGCAGCGGGCTTGGCCTCTGCCAGGCTTTGTCTGTCGAAGCACAGGCAGGGAAGTGATGCTGATGGCTGGAAATCATGGACAACATACTGACTCATATCCTGGACTGGCTGTCTGGACTCCAAGGCCTGGACAAACATCTGCCTCTTGTTTCTGGGGTTTTGTTTGCATGTCACTCTTAACTTTGTAATTCACTCATGTTAGCAGGACTGGCATCGCTTCAGCCTTACCAGGACCTTAGTCAACTCACTTTGGTAGCTGACCTGCAACTGTTACCTTACTGGCAAAGAAAGTTTAGTTTCATTTTTTTACTGGCTTGTAAGAGTTTTAGTAGTATTAGTTAGTATTATTTTACTCGCCCTGCTGCCCTTCACGCATATTTTTAGTATAGTTTTTGTGTTTTGGTAGGCTGAATCCATTCACAGGGACATTAGTGATTGCTTCAGATGCTTTCTTATACTCCTAAGATGTTGCAGACATGACCTGTGACTGAATATGTAGGTCTAACATTTAGTAGCTCATCTTGGGCCATTGTTGTCGTTGTTCCTAGTCGAACAGTGGAAACGCCGTGGGCAGGGAGATTTTTTTTTGATTAGGGAAGCCATTATGCTTTAAATAGGGCTGCAGCAGCAGGGCTCTTTCTAGGTGACATCATCTCTCTGGCCCTGCGGTGGTACTTGGAATCAACAGCAAAGAATTGGGTGTGTCTCATACTCCCTCTCCACCATAGCGCTGCATGTGTAGAGAGAGCACCCTATTCTCCTGGCTTTTAGGGTTAAGAGGTCAGATCCAATGGCAGAGTTATTCCAGCAGGACACAGGAAGTCAGCGGAAATGGTGGGAAGGCCCATTTTGTGTGTGTGTGTGTGTGTGTGTCCCTCCCTCCCTCCCTTTTGGGGAAGTTCGTTTGTGGTCATCTGGTTGTATAAGTGCATTATATAAAAGGGTCACTTTTTTTTAGTTTTTTTTTACTCAGGGTTATCATTTTTAAGTAAGGAGAAAACTAGTAGAAAACTAAGCATCTCTTGGCATGCTTCTACTGCATAATGACGCCACCACTAATAACATTCCTTAATCAGTGTGTCCAATTGGGGGTTAGTCTAATCTCAGCATGCTTCTGTGTAGCACGAATACAACCCAAGAAGTCAACGAACATTTTTGTGCAAGAGTCCACACATGTTCACACAAGATCGTGTTGTGCAGTCCTGCACACAGTCCTGCATCACATCCCACTAATCTTTCTCCCGGGCTTTTGTGATATTTGGCAATTTCTCAGTGTGTACAGTGCAATGCTTCCTCTCTCGGCACTCCTCATACGCCTCTCACAAATCATCACATTTCTCCTTTTGAGGACTCGACCAATGCAAACTCCCATGAGATGTTTTTTTTTGTGCGTTCGTGGCCTTCATTTTACAGGTGACATGTAGGATTACGCTGCAATAGTCGTGTTTCAAAACAGGTTCACTCCTCCAACATGGATCTCGTCGTCGAAGCGGCGGCGGCAGGCTGAGATGAATCTCATGACTTCGTGTTGTGTTGTCCCGTTACACTGATTGGTTATCTTTGTCTTTACAGACGGGACGCATTGACAAATCCTACCCCACCGTGTGTGGTCACACAGGCCCCGTGTTGGACATTGACTGGTGTCCCCACAATGACCAGGTCATCGCCAGTGGCTCCGAGGACTGCACAGTCATGGTAAGGTTCCTGTTACCATGTACACCTGAACCGATTCATCTACCTCTCACCTGCGCAACAGTAACCCACCCACGCAAATACTTCAGCTATTAACTGGCAGGAGGTTACATGTTTGATTGCAAAAGGCCAGACATTTGTAGCCCTGTGATGGCTGCAGGCCTCACCCTCTGGATTAGATTAGACTCAAATATGTGTCGTAGGAATCAGAGCTGGGGAATGATTTAGCCGTTTTATTGGGCTGAGGTCACTGTTGAGGGTGGTGCCGTACTTTTCTCCATATGTCCTTATTTGGTCCATGAAAGGCAAGGATCGGTGTTTAATGCTGCTGCCACTTCCCTACCTGAAACGGCTTGATCCATCAGTCGGGTTGAGCAGGGAAGCCAAACTACCCCAGACACTGAATACATGCACTGTTCCATTCATGTTTTGCAGAAGTTGAACCATCAATGGTTCCTCTCATTTAGAATTTGATATTGCCAGTGAAAGTTCACCCCCTAAATAGGCTCTGTTTTTGAACTGTTTAGTTTTAGATTAGGTTCCTTAGCTTCCTTATTAACTGCATATGTCAATAGTAGACCAATACAGAAGTTACCTCTTACACATTTTGAAAGGTCCAGTTGTAGGGCCTTCAAGACACAGACCTCTCTAGTTGCAGGCTATACTATAGTGTATTACTTCAGTTAGGAAAGGGTAGGCATTGTTCAGTTTTTGCGATAATCACAATGTTTACAGTATGTAATTTAATTTGACTGTATAGCCACTTTCTCACCAAATCTGATGGATTTCCATTGACCTCTAAGTCTCTGCTGCCCCCCTCAGGGTTTTTATGGAACTGTCATTTACTGAAAGCTGTCTGTGTGATGATAATGCTTGTGTTGTACTGTTGACTTATTTGTTGATTTAACGGTTCTTAAGTTGATCATCATTCAGTCAAATCATGTTTAAGGGTAAAATGAGTCTTTCTTCAGCAGGATTACCTGTCAGTCTCTGATTCTTGACCTCTGTCTATTGCATGTCTTTTCTAGGTGTGGCAGATACCTGAGAATGGCCTGGTCACCTCCCTGGCTGAGCCCGTGGTGGTCCTGGAGGGTCATTCCAAACGGGTCGGCATCATCTCATGGCACCCCACAGCACGCAACGTCCTTCTCAGTGCAGGTGAGTGCCTTCCTCTCCGCCCCTTAGATGAGTGGACCTATTCATAAACCTACTCAGGAACCAAATACAAGGAAAAGACATTATCAAAGGCCTTTGACAAACCATAGACAACATCAATCTTATATGTAACATTTCAGTGGGGGGGGGTGTAAGCGTTAAATAGGCTTAGAAATGTGACACCAAACCGAAACCCATCTGTCCTGGTATTCCTTATTCTTGTGTATTTAAATATAACTCAACCCCTTGAGCTACCTCGTAAACCTCCTTGATCCTCATCGTCAACACAGACCTCTTAGTCAAAACAGTCTGTTTTGTTTGGAGCAGCTGCCTCCAAAGCAAAACTCAACTGAACTCGTCTCCGTCGCCAGGTTGTGACAACCAGATCATCATCTGGAACGTGGGCACGGGTGAGGCCATGATCACCCTGGAGGACATGCACCCTGACGTCATTTACAGCGTCTGCTGGAACCGCAACGGCAGCCTCATCTGCACCTCCTGCAAGGACAAGAGCATCCGCGTCATCGACCCCCGCAAGGAGAAGATTGTGGCGGTGAGAGATTTGATTCACTGATGTTTTCTCTTTTCATGGGTCGCTCTGCATCTCCCTCAGAGGTGAAAACTGATCCAGGAGGCTGGATAAATGGCCTAGTGAATAGGGACACAGTCCTTCAACTGGAAGGCCCGGGATACCCCGTGACGGCAAACATCCACCCTGCTGAAGAGTCCTTGAATAAGCCACTTAAAGTCCTAACATCTCCAGGGACACACCTCTGTAGTTGACCCTGCGCTCTGGCATAGGGGATCGGTAGTGACACAAAAAAAAAAAAACAGACGGGGAGGAACACCCTACTCTCTGTTAAACTGCCTGATTTTACAGTACGGTTCACAAAATATGGACTTGTGTGGTCAAGTGTTGTGTTGACCTTTTTGAACTGTACTTTACAGGAAAAGGAGAAGGCACATGACGGAGCTCGACCCATGAGGGCCATTTTCCTGGCTGATGGGAATGTCTTCACCACAGGTTTCAGCCGCATGAGCGAGAGACAGCTAGCTCTCTGGAACCCGGTAGGCTGCCTCCTCTATGGCAACTTTACTGCATAACTAGAGTACTAGGGGCTTATTAGTGCTCTCATAGAACTGCAGCGCTGCAACTAGTCAAAATATAGACCTAAGAGTTCTTTCCTGTGTGGTACTTAAATTGTTTGGCAGGCAAGCATGTGCATGTGCTCAACAGCCCAAATTAATCAGTATACAATGGGGTCTAAAAGTCTTGAGTCCACTACCAAGATCTGTTTGGTTTCATCATTCATCAAAAACTAAAACAAAATATTTACTCTATAGCTGAAGCAAGATTTTTTTACTAACACAAGCCAAAACATTTTGCTAATATTAACAGAAAGTAAAGATTTCTCAATATTTGGCCTTAATTACAGCTTGTATTCTGTCTGGCATGGGAAAAGGGAAAATATATTGTAACATCACAGGACTAACTTTGGAGTGCTTTCAAAGAGTGCTGGAATAATGTGGATTCTTTAATTCTGCACAAACTTGTAGAATCAATGCCAGACAGAATACAAGCTGTAATTACTTAAACTTACACACATTCACAGTTTATCATTCTTGTGTGTTAAGTTTGTGTAATTCATAATATTGTAAAATTTTAATATTTAGGTGGAGGCCTCGGATAAGCCCACTGGGTTTTTTTGCCTCTTCCTGCACTGTTACTTGTTATCTTTGTTATTTTTGTATATTTTAAACTGTGCAAATAAATAAATAAAAAACTACTAGGCCTATCTCTCCCATAGAACTGCTCTCACTGGTCTTCATGCTTCATTTGTAGCAAAGCATGGATGAGGCCATTTCTGTTCATGAGATGGACACCAGCAACGGAGTACTCCTGCCCTTTTATGACCCAGACACCAATGTGGTTTATCTTTGTGGGAAGGTATGTTGTGCTCAATAGATTAAAACACTGAGTTTTGGACATGATTTGATTCTATTTATATGTGCTGTTCATTTCTTGTATGTATTATTCCTTGAGGACCCCAGGAACACTAGCTGTTACTAAGGTGGCAGCTAATGGGGATCCTAATAAAACAATAAGCAATTTACATATAGACGGGTACTGCAATTATCCAGCTCCTCTTTTTCTCTGTTTTTCACAGGGTGACAGCAGCATCCGCTACTTTGAGATCACGGACGAGGCTCCATTTGTCCACTACCTCAACACCTTCATCACCAAGGAGCCCCAAAGGGGCATGGGCTACATGCCCAAGAGGGGCCTTGACGTCAACAAGTGTGAAATAGCTAGGTAAGACTGAACAGTAGCTGGGTAATATATGGTTCTGACATCCAGGATGAATGTTGTTTTGGTTATAGTCAACCTTGACTCCTCGAGTGGACTGGAATTCTTAACCTCTCCACTAGGAGGTAGTACTTATTCACAATATAATCAGTAAGCACTCTTATTGCAGCCAGAAAGTCAAAAAATCAAAAAGGATTCTTTTAGTGATACACAAGGTTGTGGGTGATTGGTCTTTGTAATTGTACGTTGACAGGTTCTACAAACTGCATGAAAGGAAGTGTGAGCCTATCATCATGACTGTACCTAGAAAGGTGAGTTCTTATCCTGAATGGCATCTTTGCACACTGTTATTAGGCCTCTTGTCAGCTTTCTTCATCACAGGCTGCCCTGTAACGCCAGGCCGTGTAGTGTCTTTTGTTAAAAGTGTTTCCTTCCATCTTCCTCTCTGCCCCTCGCCTTCAGTCGGACCTGTTCCAGGACGACTTGTACCCAGACACAGCGGGACCGGACCCTGCTCTGGAAGCAGAAGAGTGGTTTGAGGGCAAGAGCGGGGACCCCATCCTCATCTCGCTCAAACACGGCTACGTCCCGGGCAAGAACCGCGACCTCAAGGTGGTCAAGAAGAACATTTTGGACAACAAGTTGACCAGGAACACGGAGAACACGGGCCCCGCCAACAAGTCTGCCTCTCCCACCCCATCCATTGTAAGTTCCTCTGTTTAAAGGGCAACAACACTTTGCCGGGTCTGTCACATGCAGCACGAGGTTACATGTGACCAAGCATTTGTTAAACATCAGACTGCTCTTGCACTCTGTGCTATTTGGATATGTATCCTGTGCCTCTGCTCTGGGTTGATCTGGCCTCATCATTCAGGCTTCATCACTGTGACTCAGTTAGTAATGCCCCTCAATTCTGGCCCCATCGCCTTGCAGCTGGTTCTCTGAAGCACACAGGGTTTCCTAGACTGAATGTATGTTTTAAGAAGCATGACAGATTACTGACTGACCTCATGGGGTGGTTTGTAGATGTTGTTCAAGCCTGTCTCTGACCCACAAACTGAGGGTCTGCTGCTGCACTGGGCGCCCTGCTGCTGGGCGTCCTGCCCCACCTCGCCCACAACATAGCCACTCGCCTGAGACCCAGCCCATGCCTCCACTTCTCTCTGCAGCGCAGGCCTGTAATCACAGGCCACTGAGCTCCTGCAATGTAGCCTGAAGGCAATGCATGTTAACCCTCAGAGTTCCTGGCTCTGCCACATGGCAAATGCAGCTCAGACTTGTAGGTAGCGCTTAAGCCGATGCCGGGGTGGTGGGGGGGAGTTCGTTCTGTGCATAGAATTAGGTCGACATTAGTCAGACTATGATTATAGATGTGCCATCATTGCACAGCATGGCAGTTTTAGTACTAATGTGAAAGAATAGGTACGAACAGGCCAAGGAAGTGTCTCAAATGCGTCTCCTCTGTTTCCCACAGAAAAGTGAAGCCAAGCTGGAGGAGATCTTGAAAGAAATCAAATCCCTCAAGGACCTGGTCAGCAGTCAGGAGAAGCGAATCATCAAACTTGAAGAGCAGATGTCCAAAATTGCCATTTAAGGACGCTTTCCCCAACCCACTACAATTCAGGACGTTCCATTGGCTAGGAGGGGGGCGGGACCAGTCACTGCCAATCTCAATGATTGAACGCTGTGTTCCTCCTGAGGCCTGCCTAGCAACGATCCCTAGCAACATTCCAGATGAACTTTTTTCTTAGCCAGCCCCTAACCCTCAGTCAACACAGATGGAATAAGAAGGACGTGTGGCAAACTTTTGCAGAAAATATTCTTGCTTTTTGTTGAAAGAAAAATCTACTCCTTTTAATCTGTGGCAGTCATTTTTATTTTGTCCATTTGTATAAAATGTCTTACATATTTCTTTTCCTTTTAGAATTATGACCAAAAAATTCCCAATGCAAACATTCCCCATTTACTATGGTATACTGTGTTGTTTTTTAAGTAGGTATCAGTATTTCATGTACCCCATAATGTTGCCAAATTTAAAGAAATTTTGTTTACACCTCCTTGACAGTATTTTTTTTCTCTCTCTTTTTGTGGGAAGATTCAAAATGCAAACCGTGAGGCTAAATGCAGTAGACCGGCATTGTGAGGAGGGGGGATTTCATCAATGAATAATTTACTATTAAAATATTAATTAAGGAAAAAAAAATTGGGATAGGCAGAATGACAACTCAAAACGCTGTAATTAGGAAGGAAATCAATCTTGACTCAATGTGCTTTAAACTGCGGCAGTCTTTGACCCCTGCCACTCTCAAATGATACAGTTGACGTAATTCTTGCTGTACATGTTAAAGCTGCATAAACTCAGACCTATCTTCTGCAATTTCTCCCATCCTCCTTCCCCTCAAGCTAATTTGATCTACTGTCAATGGACACAACAATTCATGTAAACATGCAGTCCTTTTGAACCTGGTGTAATGGCATGCATTGTGTGCTTATAGGACTAAATGTCAAACTGCTTCCATGAATCTCATTAGCCATTCTTTGTGTGGAAAAAAAACAAAAAAACTTTGTGAAATTCCTCTCTACTTTATGTAAACACTCAACTGTAGTCCACGGTGCTGACTCTGGTACAGTGGTGAGCTGTTATTGTGACTTTTTATGGGGTTTTACAGATTTTTTTTTTTTTTTTTTTTTTTTTTTTTTTTTTTTAAAGGACCAATGACATTGTGGATTTCCAACCTTTCCACAGAAAAGGCCTGTTAGCCATACTTTGTTTTCATAAGAGGTTCAGTCACCAACCTCAGTGTTTGGTATTTGTGGGCTTGCTCGTGTTTTTAGACTCAAGCGTAGTCAAGTGTAGTGGGATTCTTACTCCATCCAGTCCATTATATTATATGCCATCAAGACAGAGCTGCCTATGAAACAACATTTGAGCAATCTCAGTTTGACTTGACTATTATTGACTGTCAGTTGATAAAGCCACAGATCATTTAAGAAACCATTCAAGATGGAGTGTAAAGGCTTAATGTATGTGTGAATGTGCCTCATATGTCTTTGGCCTTTTTGGGTGTTTGTATGGATGTATCTACTTTGTTTCATGTAAGCCTTTTTGTTGTTTTGTCTTCACAGGCAGGAAATGTGAGGGAGGGGTTGGTTATGAAATGGACTCGCAGTAGAATGTGACTGAGACTTGCCTATAGCTACAATGAATTGAATAGTTGGGTCATTGCTTCACTGTTAATTCCAGCCTGTTTCTTGCTCCACCTGTACTTGTATCCCCCTTAGCACTTCCACTTTTTTTTAAATGGTTATTTCTCAAATGCCCCAAGTCTGGGTAGTTAAGTAGCTAGGAGATTGAGGAGACATTTGGATTGACCCATTTAAGTTGTTCAGATGGATTTGCCAACTATGATGAAAGCTCTGTTGTCTTGTTATTTTAGTTGTTTGTTTTCCAGAGAGAAGGTGAGATGAGTAGTGGTTCAGTCTGTTTGCCTTTTTAAAGTTTGTTACCACTAAAGACCAGAAAGTGCCATAGAGGTGGACGAGGGAGTGTTGATAGAAGACTGTTTGAATAGTTCGATTTGCTTAGAATTAACATTTGATCGGTGTCTAAGTTTAACTTCACTTTGAGGTGCTGAACAAATATAGTACTTGACGCATACACTGCCATTAATGGAGCCTCTTCGTAAAGCATGTCGGCCTCCTGGATGACGTCATCTTCCAAACCATCTCACAGTGTAACATACCCGATGCAGCATTTCTGCTGAAAATCTGTTGGGTGTATCCGTGAATTCAAACTGATATTTTGAGCGGCAGTTAATGAATGCACCAAACGTTTGGATGCTTGCCATCACAGTACGGGTATTTTTAAATGATGTCAAACTGGGAAGCTGTCAGCTACAAGAGTGGCCCATTGAGTCATTGTGGCTTCGAGATATATTCCTGAATTTGAGCACCATTTGGTCACATAGACTATTAGTGAAAGGAAATCTACAAAGTGTTAAACAAATGCGGTTCTGTCACTGAAGACCTGTTGTCTTAAACTATACTGCCATATCTCATACATCAGGCAGCCATTTTAGGGCTTACTTATAATACTCTAGGCATGAGAGCTATGATGTGAGGAATATTAGTGAGTAGCTATTCAAAGGGACACCGTAGGTTGGAGAAATGTGAAGTTGAAAGATAGATAGTATGTTTGTAATAAAGGCCTAGGAACCGAGTGAAAGCTGTGTAAATAACATGGACCATGTTTTTTTTTGTTTTTTTGTTTTTTTTGTTTTGTGGTTGTGCTGAAGAGGGTATTTGTATGGTAGTCGGGTTATGGTGGGTTTTAAATGTTTCCCCTTGTCTGTCTTCCCTGCACCTTGCCATAATGCATCATGAGAAAAAACGGAGCCTCCATTTTAGCACAGGTGTACTGAATATCATAATTAAGAAATGAATCACAGAAGAATACAAACCCGGATTAAGCCTCGAGTGGAGGTCTGCTCAGCATTTTTGTTCATTATTCCTGCTTCAAGTATCAATCGTTGATTATAAGAAAATTAATAAAGAAATTTTAAAAAGTGGGTTTTCTGTATTGTAGTTTTGAATCTGTTGCTGTGCTGACTTGGCTCTCAGGGATTTTGATTAGGGTTAGGGGTATGTGTAATGTTGGATCTAAGGTTTGACTACAAAGAAAGGATTTGTTTTGTGGGGTTTTTTTGTACAAAATTACAAATATTGATGGCATGTCTCATCAGTAGGACACTTGCTTCAGTGTAACAAACCTGGCCAATTAAAGGTCAATTACATCCTAATAAATAAAATAAAATATGTATACTTTTGAGTTTGACCATTACCATTTAGAGAGCTAAGATAATGCTCTAGTAATGTTCCCTGATCAACTGTCAACACATCAAGATTGATCTATCGGTGTATAAATGATAAACTGAAACTAAGTCAAAAGTAGTACTGAATCCTTTTCTGTAATTTCCAGTAGTCCTGTCACTGTACTGTAAAGCCAAGACTGCATTTAACTCTGTTGTAACATTTTAACCGAACATCAGATTTCAAAAACGGGCCTCTCCACTATAAGATGTTATCTTTTGCATTTGTAGATTTGTCATTTCTGCTTTAAGGTTGTAATGATGCTTTTTGTTGAGAACCTTTATCTTAAGACATCTACGACGGGTAGACATCAAGCCAAGCACCAAATGGCTTTCCCTAACACTTAGGCAAATGCATAGGTATTTGTTGTGCTGCTTTCATGGTGATTAAAGTGATGGGAAGCCTACAAAGAGATAATCTCTCAACTTCTCCCTGTTAAAAACACTTCAAAGATAGTACTGTAAAATTTCCAGGTACCCTGCCCATCTGCCCATCTTCTCCCATATCATCTGGGAGAACCTGGAATTAAGGAAGACCATGACTAGACCCACTTTGATTACACACATTTCCTTGAGCCTTTATGCGACCAACAGACATATCAAACCTTAATATCTTACAAGGACTGCCCGGTCGCTCTGTGTCTCAGTGCAGTCATGAAGGACTGATATCTTTTGATATCACAACATCACTGTCATTCTGTTCATCCTCTCTAACCTGAAGGCCAGGGAGTACAGACACAGGGCCTAGTGGTGGATATAAAGTGTAGAGACCGATCAGGTGCCTACTACCCAGATGGAGGTCCTAGGAGCAGACCCTATAGTGAGCTAAGGAGTCCTGTAAGGTTCAGAGAAGTGATATTGAGGAATGAAAAAAGCTAATTGTTTTGCTAAATATTAATGAGTTGGCCTGCTCCACAACAGTCTGACAAGTATGTATGAATTGAAATTGAGTCTAAGATCAAATCCTCTCAAATCTTTTCACTGGGCGTTGTTATGTCCTCTTATGTCCTGTTAATTGATGCGACCCTCAGGGTTACTCCCAGGCCACTTGAAAAGACATAGGTACTGTATGACTTGTTCTGAACAGAAATCCTGTGTACATGGAGATATGTCTGGAGATAAATGCTTGTAAAAGACCATAAAGTTTATTTGTTCACTATGTACATGTGTTTTTGGATGAAAGGCGTGCCTTCTCCCTCTGCACTGGTCTTGTATGCCCTATCTAGGCAGGCTGTAATCAAGGGGACTTAATTAGAGAGAACCAAGTGGGAAGCAGAAAAATTTGGAGACTCGCCCTGCCAAGCACAGAAATACCCACTAACCTTCACCTTAGGAGTAATGTACAAACTGCAATGGTCTTGTAACTCTGATGTACAGAACTCAATGTTCATCTTTCAATCTTAGATAAGGCCTGATAATCAAAACATATCTTTGTAACTCGGAACGCTGACTAAAACCCATTCCCAGTGAAGACCCTGTATTGATATAGAGTTTACTTAATGTTCAGGCCTCGCCCCGTCTATGATAAAACTCGACAGTATTTGGAATCCCATCTACATGGCTGTTCTATAGTGATACAGACACAAAATGTGAAGAAATATGGTTGAATCTAAAATGGTTTTGCCACAAGGACATGAGGATGAGGACTGGGAATGGGAGGAAGTACAAGAGGGAGGAGAAGTTGAAAATAGAGGGATGGACATAATTTTTATAACTCAGTATAACTCAATACAGAGGGCGGGTGCTTGGAACCTCTCCTCCATCCTCAGTTTCCTCTCATTACTCTCCCCCTTTTTCTCTTTCCATCTCAGGTTCTTTCACCCAGTCTTGTTCTTTTCAGAGGACAAACCCAGGATATTACATTCTGTAAGTACAAATATTTATGTTCTTAATTTAAAGTTATTTATCAAGGGGGAATGTGTAGCTATAGATTTTAGGTGATGTATCTTAGGTAACAACATGATTTTTAGAAAGTTTATTTTCAATTTCCAATTCTTAGAATACAGTACTGCAATACTTGCTTGTCTCGTGTTGAGGGACATAAACAGATGCCATGACTATGTAATAGCCGTGGAATATCAACAAAGTGTTCTTCTGATGCAAGCATTATCAGAAAAGTTTTTTTTACTCAATTAATTAAATTTAATTTCAAATAAATATACACTATATACTTGTGTATAAAAAGTAAAAGTACACATTCTATCTTAAATCCTTGACGCATTTAACTTCTAAAAGTTAATAAGAGGTTGGTGGTCCACTTACGCTGGTTTTGAATACTTCCTCTTTAAGTTGACAGGCTCCAATATTGAAATTGCATCATTTTCATGATCTTCTCTAATGTTTTGTATGCAAAACCAAGATACCTGGAAGTGCAGCATTCAGATAAATGTAATGGAGGGAAAAGTTGGATATTTCCTTTTTAAATGTAGTGGACTAAAAGTATAAAGTCCCCTAAAATGAAAATACTCAAGTACAGGTTCCTCAAAACTGTATTTAAGTACAGTATTTGAGTGAATGTACTTAGTTACTGTCCACTATAGTGAGAATCCAACTCCTAATCCTACCACATCTGGTGACCAACTCTTTATATCTATTGATACTAAGACAGCAATTAGGCTGTAGAAACTAATACTGTTTTACAATATTAAATAAGGATATACTGTATGTTTGTTGTGAAGGGTTAAGAACTCAAATGACACATGAAATAATTGCCTGATTGGCATCTGGATGGCCTTCAGCTGAAGGTAATAAGGACCCACCAGTGGGTTTCAGAGGATGTAATTATGAGTAGGTAAAAACATGGTGTAGTCTGAGGGCTTTGTAGCCCTATAGCTGTACATCCAGCGGTGATGGTCCAGCCTACCATCTAGTTGAGCATAGTTTATATTACATATGTGCGACCACACAGGGAGACACAGGGCACAGCACACTGTACGTCAGAAGAGCAGCAGGCAGCATCAGCATGATGCTGATTAGAAGCCTGTGTTTCCATCTAGGCCACACTATCTAATTACATACTATGTTAAGAGTATGTAATGTCACAGTAATGTCAAATGGTAACACTGCTCCACTCTTAAGGTTGAAATTTTGAATCAAATCTAATTTACTCAAATCTTCATTTGAATAAATCTAAGCGGGGAGACAGAGAGACAGTGAGGTAACGGGAGAGAAAGAACCTTTCGTGTACAGGAAAACAGCTCTTGCAGTCAGTTGGTACTGTACTTGTTTTAAGGCACAACACTAAATCCAGGCTTTGCTGTATGCAGAAACATCTTCATCAGGTCTCTGTTACTGTAGCCTGTTGCAAAGCAGCTGCTGCCCAGTGTAAATATAGAGGCCACAGCCGCAGGTCTCCCACGCCTCTCTGCTCCTTGGGGAATATATAGCTTCCTCTTGGCTTTGGTGTGGTAGATGGGTGGCCTCCCTACACTCTACAAATTATAAGCCCTTCAGCACCAAACTGACTGTCTCCACCCCAAATAAGTAATGGCTACTCTTCAGACTGCTAAAATAGATCTGATACAAGATGGAACACGGTGGAAAAACCTTTTAATCATTTTCTCTCTCACACAGGATTTTTCTTTGTTGCACATACTTAGTTGTTGTATTAGAAACACAAACACCTGAACAAAATGCCAGCGCATTATGATATTATGTGTTTGCCGTGAGGGAGAGCGCATGTTTCTGGTTTCTGGTGTTTCTCAGCACTGCTGATCCTATTTAAACTGTATCGCCCAAATCGGACTGAGATTTTAACATGGTCTCTCGTCTTTTTAGGGTTCAGAAGAGAAAATGAAGTCCTTCTTGGTGTTCCATCTCACCTGTGTGACCCTGGTCCTGCTCTGGTGTGGTGGGAGTCATGCCTCTCCCCTCCTCTACAATATATCCATGGACGGCAGTGGGGACGAGGGGGAGCTGGAGCTCCTCTTCCCGACCTCGTACTCCACCAAAGCACCCGTTCACGTCACCTCCACCACCAACGCTCCCACCCTCACCAACACCATCACCACCACTATGATCCGCCTCAAGGACTTCGTCCTCAGCCGAGTGGTGGACTTCTTGCAGGAGAATTTACTCATCATCATTGTTGTGACGTCACTTCTCATCGTCATGGTCTTCATCATCTGCTGTGCCTCCGCCATGAGTCATAAGCGCAAGTTGGAGGCCTACAAGGCGCCCAGTCAACCACCCAGGAAGTACGTGGCGGACAAGACGGCAGGAGCCAAGAATTCCAGCGAGCTCCAGGACAGGCCGTACGCCGTTGACCACGTCAAGAGGATCCAGACTCAGAGCATGGCGTCCCCCAAGAACCTGCGCATGCCCTCAAAGGCTCTGGTGGGGGAAAAAGGTAGAGAGGTCAGGTCATCACCTCGCCAGGAGGTCAGGAAAGTGAAAGTCGAAGAGGTGGAAAAAAAGAGAGACGAGCCTAAGTACAGAGAGCAGTTGAAGCAGAAAGAAGAGGCGCAGTATAACTCCGGTCCGAGCACCAGCTCCAGTCACCCTGTGGTCTGCACATGCCATCTCAAAAAGGCCAATCACTAGGTGATTTTCAAGGGCGTTTTTTGACATAAAAGGTGATGTGTTGGGGATACAACTATGAAATAAAGGAACAAGGAGAGAGAGGCTCTTTATTCCAGCGCAGGCAGATGGGGGAAAATACGTTCAGACGTATTGTAATGCAAATTGGAATGACCTTTAAGAAAAATCAAGAAGTGTATTTAGGTCAAATACATGTCCTTGGTTTTGAAAACAAAAAATTGAACTAATCTTTGAAATAGTAAAATCTAAACATGTGAAATGCAAACTATTGTCTCGTCCAAAGCTTAAAATTTAGAAAAGATATGAACCCAGGAGGCTAAGTAAAATGCCAAGTGTGTTACCAAATAGTGTCTCTAACAACCTATACCTGATACCACCATATGGCTAATAGGAAGGTCATGGGACTTGATAGACAGTAGATTTCTCTTGGCTGGTTGGCCTGTTTGTCCTTGTGTACTGCTGAGGCCTTATGATGTAGGCCTACTGTACTAGTGTGATCAGCTTGTTGTTTTTATCAATGATTAGTTTCATCAGTCTACTATAATAGCACTGTAAATTAGTATTTTCAACATACAAGAGTACTGATCTCAAAAGCATCCTGTTGCAAATCCCATTATAATTTTTCCACGGCTACCAAAAAAATATTAGGAAATACTGCACATCTCTTTCAACAACGGAGGAATTACGATTGTTAGAGTATGGCCCAGGTATTTTAAAAATGTATCTGTTGAGCTTGCAGGAATGCTTAGGGTCTTGACTGAATCAGACTAACAATTAAAACTAAACGGTTTAAGGCCTCAGTGGCTTGAGGATTCTATTCCTTTTTCTCCTCTCATACAATACATGCATTGGTGCTGAAAATGATTGTTGTGAAACGTGAGATTTGGTCAGTAAATATTAATAGCTGTGGAAGGGGGATAACAGTTTGTTGTATGGTTCCAATATTGCTATTTGTGAAGTCGTAGTGCTTATCTTGGATTGACCCAAAAAGACGTTTAGTGCTGTAAATGAGGCAAAAAGAAAATGGTGAAATTTATTTGTTTGACTCCTCATTAACTTTTATATTAACTTCATTTTGTATTTACATAGTGTTATTTCATATCATATTCTATTTAACTTTGGGGTCCTAATTCACAAACCTGTATACCTAAAATAGCCTACAATTTGCTGCTTAGATCAAACAATTCAAACAGAGAAATAACATTATTTGGAGCATCTTAACCTACCTGAATATTTATTTTGAAAATAATTTAGATGTTTCTTCAAAGCTTGAGTTGGATGGTATTTTCGTTCTGTCTTCAAATTATGATTATTATTTGGAAAACAGCTTCAATTTGTTATTTGAAGAAAACTTTTTGTGAATCAGGGTGAGTTTTTCACAAATTATTATTGACATATTTATATATAATAGATTTTAGGATTTTTTAAAAATTGTTTTTAATATTGTGTTTTTTCCTAATATACAGTGAAAAACATTAGTGCTGGGATAGCAAGTTGGCCTTTTTTCTGCTGGTGTCATTGTTTTAATATTGTTTAACATAGACTAATGGAACGGCCAGTTAACAGTTTGCTCTTATTTCTCAAACTCTGCTGATTTGCATTACGTTGCATCACATTTGAGATCTATGTTACACTAAAGATAAGTCAACTGAAAAAAAAGGGTCAGCTAACTATTGCACTACATATGCTTTTGATGGTATGCATTTAAACCAAGTGTGTAATATTCAGTTTATGATCATTTAAGGGCCCTAATTTGGTCATGTTTTTCTCCCAGTTTCTCCCATTATTAGACTGATCCTTCCTTTTTAAGTGACAGTTTTGTTTACAAAATGATCTTTTCTTTTTGCTTGACTTTAATAAAATGGTTGATACGGATGTATCTGTCATTATTTTAAATGTATGGGGAAAATGATGAAAACTGTTGAAAGATGCCTAACTACACCTCACACCTAGGCCTACATTTCACAACTGACTTACTGTAAGACTAGAGGCGGTAAGAACAGGAAAAGAGAGATACTAACTACATGCACAGTAAGTATAACTTTGGAAACTGTAATTTCGAGCTATATTCATTCGAAAATCGCTTGTGGCTATTTTAAGATAACTGTCTAAATGTCAGAATTTTAAAAATCTGTTGTCTTAAGACATGAACTCTACAGCTTTCTAGTATATTAACTTTTGTACATGTGCACATGTGCATACAATAGCGTGTTGATGCACCTCTTTATGACTGGCCTTGGAAAGGTTGTTGGCACCACCATGGAGTCATACCCAAACACAAAGACAGAAAAAGGCACTAGAGCCTGGAGAAAGACGAGAGCCCTTTTTGTCCTACCGCTGGCAGCTGTACAAGATTCTATTAATATTTCAACCGCAGTTAACCAGGCATTTAGAACACTTTGCTCCAAGACATGAAGTGATCTATTTCCTATGAACATGTCGGAGAAGTGAGGTAAAAATTCAGATCTTTATTTCAAATAACATTCATGTGGCTAATGACATGTAGAAGTGCTGCCCTCGTGTGAACATTCTTGGTACTGACCAAGGATTTACCAGTTGTTTTACAATCAGATCAAGTTAAGTTCAAGACTTTGATTTTAAAAATAGCATTTACATTTTACAAATTTTATACAGGTATTTCTTGCCAGAAATGCCTGGTAATTGACCATCTATTGTTAAAAACTACTGCAGGATTTATTTCATGTTGAACAAATTATGAATTTGTTATGAATAACAATCTGTGTGACAATCTGATTCATATAACAATAATAAACAGAAAACATTCATAATGTGTCAATTTACCAAAGATCAAACATCAAAGATGAGTGCAGAACAGTTCAAAAGCAAAGTAACCTTGTAGTGGCTGAAATGCGAGACCTGACAGAGCCTTGGACTAGGGTCAGATTCCCTGTTCTTTTGTCAATGAGGTGCTAAATAATTCTGGAAAATACTACCCCTTCACTTTCACTCTTCCTACCAGGTGATAGGAAAGCATGCGGTCACAGGACCACCCAACAAGGCCGAAAGTGCGGCCTGTCTGCTAGATAGTTCTTTTTGAGTTTGACCCAAGGACTTTCGACATCATATAAGGAGCTAATTCGGGTAAATTCTTTATTTTTTTCCATTACTTCTGAATTGTTATATATGCATTTTAACCCACCTCAGTGTTCGCTATCGACAAAGAACTGGAATTCTTAATCAATTTGGGTGATGAAGAGGATACAGAATAGGTAATATAGCACCTTAAGGGTGTCGTTAAAGTTTCATGATCTGCTTGGAATTCGGTTATCTTTAGACAGTGGATCATGTAAGAACCACTGGGAAACCAGCCTGCGTGTCTCTTAGGAGCAGCAGATAAAACAGCCATAGAAGAATGGTAAGTTATGCACTAAATATTTTGACGTTTGTTAGTAAAGGTGATGCTTATCTTTATATGTATTGTAATTATAGGTTAAACAATGTACTTGGCCTAGGAATGATGCCCAATACAGTGCATATTGCATGTAACTGTTGTTTTTCTAATGTCACACTGTCCCCTCTCCTTGCTTATCCTTCACAGTGAGTCATGCCTTGGTGTCAATGTGGTGTCCTACTGGCTCTCTGTGTCTGTCCTCTAGCCTGTCTAGTGATGACTCCCTGCCCCCCTGGCTGCTGCTGTCCTCGCCCTGGGCTTTTGGTACTTTGTGAGTCCCTGGGTCTTAGGTCCCTTCCTCGCTCTGTCCCTCTCAGTACCTCATCACTGTCTGTGGCCAGGAACCAGCTATGTAACATAGACCACGTACTCCGGCCCTTCTCTGGTCTGCATGAACTCAGCCTCAGTCATAACCAGCTTGCCCGATTTCCTCGTGGCCTGCCTCCAAGTCTGGAGACCCTGCAGCTGCAAGAGAATCGTATCACCTATATCACCTCTGGTGCTCTGTGGCAACTTGGGAACCTCACTCGCCTGGATTTAGAGGACAACCGCATCCGGGCCATCCAGCCTGGAGCACTTCAGAGCCTTGAGAAGCTCCAAGTACTGACATTGAAGGGCAACAAGCTAACAAGTCTGCCTATGAATCTGCCTCCCTCCCTGACCCATTTAGACCTTTCAGCTAACTGTATCTCTGCCCTTGGCCTGCACTCAATGTCTGCACTGGTCAACCTGCAGGTCCTGAAGATCAACAGCAATTGCCTGCGTTCGGTCCCAGAAAGTGCCTTTGATGGCCTGCCACGTCTCCGATCTGTAGAACTGGCAAACAATCTGTGGGTGTGTGAGTGTGATATCTTGTATCTTTACCGTTGGCTTCTGAGTGGCAGGCTGAAGATGGCCACTGACCTGGTGTGCACTGAGCCAGTTCATCTCGCTCACCGTCTGCTGCTAAACCTATCTGTCATGGCTATCTGTCCCCATGTCCTGAAGCCAAATGAAAGAATCCCCCAACTTGGTTTCTATACACTGGAGAAAAAGTTGGACGCATCCACAGTGGAAACCATAGCAGCTGGTGTGGAGCACTCTGTTATAAATACAAGCGATTTGGGAGGTTTGATTAACAGTTCTTCAAATCAAAAATCTAATAAATCATCCACCTCCGCTGAAACCCCTTCTCAAGTTCATAATATAAACCAAGATGGTCCTATGACTCGTGTATTACCTGAGCACTACTCTTTAGAGACTCTTACCTATGAAGAATGTTTGTCCCTCAATGTAACACCATCAGTAAACCCACCCCAGATTAAAACCACTACTTTTATCCCCAGTGAGGAACCAAAGTGCCTAGACAACGCTACAGGTCGGTATCCCCCGAATAATTTAACCTCCATTGAAGGGACAGGGTCCCTGCTTCCTACAAACAAGGCTGGCTCCTTGCCTACACCCAAACCTGGACCATTCTCTCAGCAGGACTCTGTAGTGGTCATAGCCTTGTTGGCTGTGTTATGTGTGCTGGTAGCTCTCCTAATGCTGGCAGTGCTACTTGTGCTGAAAAAGATCCTTATTCGCCAACAGAGGGTGGCTCCACTTGAACAATCTCAAAGATAATATAAACCCATGAAAAATGGTTGGTTTCATGTAAATCTTGTGGATGACTTCAGCGAGGACGACTGACAAACATTTGTCTTAGATTTATTTCACAATAGGTATGAGACAGGCACATGCACAGAATCATTTTTTTCAATATGTATGTGTAGTTTAGCTATTGATATACCATTTATAACTGCATTGTTGGAGCAAGACCTCCCACAGGGATCATTAGATTTTAACAAACAGTAAGCCAACTAACACTTGAATGCCAAAAAATAAGATATATACACAACAAATACACCTCGATTTATAATTCCTGATTTGTATATTGTATGATTTGACAACCACTATAGTAGATAGTTTTGAGTTCCCTTGTCTATATTTCCTGATCAGAACTGTCTTGAAATAAGTTATTACAATTTAGAAATTAACATTAATTATTTAATACAATTTCTGATCATTGCCAACAAAGAAAAATTATAACAATAAAGCAGCCCCAATACCCAGCAAAATTACTGACCCCACAACAATATTACGTGAAGATTTGTATGGACTTTTTAGAAGGTATTAGGTGCTATGGGGTGGAAGACCTGACCTTTTGTGTTGGTAACCAATCTACCCACCAATGTTGCAAGGTATCAGTGGTAGTGTTCAGACAGCATAACTGTATTGAGATATATATTGAATAACACTGACACTAACTGCTGGCTTTCACACTCTCCTTCTTCTTGTCCAGTTGTTTGATTCTGTAGTCTGACAGTGCTGCTTTTATGGCATCTTCTGCAAGCACTGAAGAAAAATGAGTGTTGGGGAAACAATATTAGCAATGTCAACATTAAATTTTGGATTAGCAGTGTAGATTGCTGCCCAACAGAATAGTTGACTTTCTTGCTCTGTGAACTTACTAGAACAATGGAGCTTGACTGGAGGAAGGCAGAGTTCTTTGGCAATGTCTGTGTTTTTAATCTTCAGAGCTTCATCAACCTGTATGATGAAATACAGAATAAACAGACAATAAACCCCAAAATTGACTGCAAATGTAAAATAATTGCCTATATTTGGTTTGCCCAACTTACCGATTTCCCCTTCACCCACTCAGTTACAAGAGAACTAGAAGCAATAGCTGAGCCACAGCCAAATGTCTTGAATCTTGCATCCACAATCTTTCCATTTTCATCCACCTGGATCTATAGATAATCAAAAGGCACTTTGATGCAATTGCACAATACTATATACAAAGTTCTGACAGTAAAACTATTCTAGATATGGTCTTCGATTAAAGCTTTTGACCTTAATGTTTATATACCTGAAGTTTCATTACATCGCCACAAGCTGGTGCACCCACCAATCCTGTCCCCACATTTCTGTCGTTTTTGTCTAGGGAACCCACATTTCTTGGGTTTTCATAGTGGTCCACCACCTTCAGAAGAGGTTAAAAGGATAAAAAAAACATGCAGACACTGGGCTTTTGGGTTTAGTTGTTTGATAAAGTGTTGGTAAAGTTACATACTGGCAAAGAGAAACACAAACACAGTCAGTAACGACATACAAGGTTACGTTCAGATCATGTGGAAATTTTCTCAAGAGGCTAATTTAGTTTAGTAATTTACCTTTTTGTGATATGGACAAAGTGCCTTTAGCTCCGGGATGAATAACCTTCTGCCCAACAACACCAACGGAGAAGCACACTTTAGTAAGCAGACCGTCGCCATGTTTATACACACGATATTTGACGGAAACTAACGAATGAACACGAATGGAAACAGGTGTTGTTTTGCACCAGGGGGCCAGGATTTGACTCTGATCTTGAAGCCACCAAAAGCAGTGGAGACGCGAGGTACTGCAGCCGGAGGTACTGGACTGGCTCCATCCGGTAAAATTCTCCATAGACTTCCTTCCTGGAAAAACAAACATTTACCATTTTTTCTCCTCCAATATTTGTCATGTCACACTTGACTCGATGTGTTATTTGTATTGTGCAAGCATTTTTTCCAGAGAGAGATTGCTTTTAAGTCAGTCAGATCAATAGAACATTGAGTTTTATTTTCGTGATACGTCATGATCAAGCGCCATTAACAGTGCTCTCTCGCATACTTTTTGAGCCCTTTATGCAACTTCCTGTAAATCCACATTTCTGCAGACTTTGCAGACCCAATTCCAAAAAAGTTGGGACGCTGTGTAAAATGTACATAAAAACAGAATGCAATGATTTGCAAATCTCATAAACTCACATTTTATTCAGAATAGAACATAGAAAACATATCAAATATTTAAACTGAGAAAATGTACCATTTTAAGAAAAAAATAAGGTAATTTTGAATTTGATGGCAGCAACACATCTCAAAAAATGTAGTCAGTTGTCTGGTAAAGAAAATTCGCTAGTTGATTAGCTAAGCTAACGACCGAAAAGTCATAGTAGCGCTAGCTGGCTAGCAATATTTACTTTACAGGACGAGTGACTTTTGAATGTTATGCAGTTGGTTGATAGTGATAACCGCTACATATTTTAATTAGGATACAAAAACATTCTGAAAAGTTTATTCAATCACAAAAACAGCAAACACAGATTATGTTAACCTGACAGGTCAGATGGTTTGTTACACAGAGCCATCTGGGAAGTCTTCATTGGAAACTGTTTTTTTTATTTTCAAAAAAATATTTGGCAGGTGATTGGATGAACCATCTGTCTATCACATAGACGGCCATTGTAAAAGACAGTCCTCTAAAACTGTTCAATACCTACAACACCACATAATACCTTAAAACAATTTTTTTTTTAATTATTTTAAACATGAAGGCCGATTTCTTTAAAAATCACTCAGAGCCTTATAAAACCTTGTTTTTTGTGTGTGACGTCACCTCAGGGTACAGGCCAATGAGGTTCGCTCGTGGGCGCGCGGGAAACGTAAGCAGACACTACTGCGCATGACCGTTGGGCCGTATACCAGGAAGTAAGACCAGGAAGTTAAAAAAAATTGTTGCTTCATGCGCTGGATGAGCAGCTTTCGTTCAAATGAATGGGCGGCCATTTTCCCGTTCATCCTCCAGTTATTATAGAACCTCCTTGGTTTCCACAGCACCAGCCAAACTACATGGGACAAGATTTGAAATGAGACAAGACAGATCACCGTCTCCCACCAGGAAATCACAGTTTCCGCTGTTCTATTATTTCATTTCACTTTATCTCGGACGAGGCAGGTGCTTGAACTTGCCTTGACATTTTAATTTAACAGCAATACAACACTATTCCCTATACGTAACACAACGGACCAGTTACAAATCTAACACCCTAGTGAGTCCAGAGGCAAGTCATCCATAACTAATTTGAGATGGTAATTAAATCCATACTCCTTTCATTTCATGTGAGGACTGCTTCCAGTGGCGCTCTTGCGAGGACTCGTCCCAGTTTCATCCTTCACGCTGTCTCATACAGTCTGTTTCTTGGTAAACATGCTTTTCGTCCTCATCCCCAATGCGGAGAGTCATCTTACGGCAATTGCAGCCAAGAACCAAACAACATTTGGGAATAAAGGGGCGTGTGTGAATGAAATACTTTTATTTATGTTTTAAGATTTGAGACTCAAGGACATAACGACACTTTTGCAGAAATGACTCACCGGTATACTTCTGGCTTTTTTTTTTGAGGGTTTATTCATAGGACGTGTCCCAGTATCAGTCATGATTATTGTTGATACCGAGGCACCTTATCGTGAGCCACGCGGATAACAGTGAGTAAAAGAATACAGCCACCGAGTCGAGCTGTTTGTCAGCCTTTTCGCGGCTGAAGGGTCTCGAGGATGTTAAAGAGAACGGATACCTGATACTGACACAGATCAATGTCCTGCAGTTGCTTCTTCGCTGATCGGGCTTATCCTCGCGCACCGAGGCCAGCGACCTCGCGAAACCCCCCGCCTGCCAAATACCAGGCAGAGAGCGGACACCCGGTAGCCAGTGAAACACTCACACTGACCAAATGCTAATTGCGCTGATCGATACACTAACCCCCGCAAACGCTGAGGCGCCTCAAACGCACACCGACCACTGATCACACCGCTGCCTTGCGACATACGTACGGTGATGATGGACGCTGATGACGGGGCTCGTCATGCACGGGCACGCAGCTTCACAATTAAGATGAAACGATTATCCAGATTATTTCGAGGGATGTCGTCAACATAAATCACGGTTATTAGTCTTGACGATTTGAGGAACAAATCTTTTTTGCGTCTTCTGTTAACATCTCCATTGTTTTATCTACGGTAAGTATTATAAATGAAATTAAATGATTCAGTAGTGCAAATACGTAAACAAACAAGAACATTCATTGTGGAGCCTAAAACTGCCATATCCAATTATTAACCATTAATTCTGCAGCTTTACATGTGCAATAATCTTCCTACCTCTAAGATATGTATCAGTTTCATAAAACGCCACGGGTCAGCAGTATCTTCTCCTACCAGTCCGTGCAGGACATACATATTTCACAGGCAAAGCATATATATACTGTATATACTGTACCAAAGAGAATCAGGAGGAGAAAACAGTGACACAGTTGCATAGTATCACTGTCCTGCAAAAAAGTCTTGGATCCTAAATGTGTTGGGGGTTTTTTTTCTGTAACTGACAGCTGAGAACATCTGTCATGTACGGCGATCGTTTCAAAAAACCCAGTGACCAAACCAAATTGAAAAAACACTTCTTTTTAAAAAAAATTCTCAATCATTTTTTTCTTAATACCTGGAAGTTGACATCTTGGAGATGCGAGGTTTTGGCAGGACACTGAAAATAGCAAGGCGGTCTGAAAGATATATATACAGGAACGTAGGAGGCCAAACCCAACTAAACACGCCTTTTCATTTCTGGAACAAAATCTAACCAGTTTTCAAGGCTGACGTCCATTTTTAAGACATAACTTCATAATGTACATTACAGCAAGTAGCATCAAAGTGATGTAAGTTAAAAGAACATAGGGTCTTTGAAGGAAAAAAAACTCATTAGAGCACTGAATTAGCCTTCCCTCTTCACCAGCAACAGTGACTTCAGTCTGCCTCTGTGGTACTTTTATGGATGCCTGCTCAGAATGCCGCTGACTCACCGCGGAACACAAAAGCCTTTACAGGAGGGTCCTGTTTGTTTGTGTCTCACTGATATTGAGTCATCATCCCCGAGTGTCTGTTGACAACAGAAGTTGAAGCAAAAAAAAAAGAAAGGACAACACGCCCAGGTGTCGGAACAGCAGCGTGACAACGGAGACAGCAGGTGCTGGGGTCAATAAACACAAACACCATGAACTGTTGGAGATTTACACCAATTGTCCCGCCACGCCCCTCCACCTCCCCCACAACTCTCTCTCTCTCTCTTTCTCAAGCTCTTGATGTCTCTCTCTCTCTCATTCTCTCTCTTATGCATAGCCATACACACACACACACTACACTGACCGTCAATAAGCCCGAGCTGCAGTAAGACCTGACTGGCCCATTAAAGTGGCAGAGGGCCGGCTCAGTAAGACTATAGATCTTCCAACTAAGGGAGCTATTTAAACTTACTACACTGCTGGACACACACACACACACACACACACAAACAATCAGCATCAGCAAGATTACAGGGCATGAAAGGAGTAGATTCCTTCTGAGTAAAAGCTACAAATTCACAAGAGATAGATTAACTGACACCTCGGTTCCCATAGGGTCCGCAAAGTGAAACTAATGTGAACTTCACACCATTTAGGTTTCACTCAACAGCTTCAACATAACCAGTGAATAGAAGCCTTCCAATCTCTGGCAGAGCCTGAATCTCTGGCAGATGTAAACCAGACATCTGCACTAATTAGCCCAATTAAATTACTCCACTCTATTGAATCATAACAAATCCCCTCATCGATATTTTTCAGGATTACTGACCAATAATGGATAAACAGTGAGGTAAGGGCCTAGACTGTGTATGGTGCAGTGGCCACAAGAGCTTAATAAATGACAGGCCTTTGTTAAATGAAAGGGAAAGTGATATTACTTGTATCAGATCCAAGCTCAGGTAATGCTAATACTTCAGACAGTGGTACACACAGCTGGAGTTGCCTCTGGACCGCATCCCCAGAACAGATGGGTAACATTAAATATAAACTACAAGGTAAACACCTTCAATATGTGCTTTCATTTTGCAAATGAGAGGAAATGAGTTTAGGGGGGTTCTCTCTCTCTCTCTCTCCCTCTCTTCCTGTCTGTGTGTGTGTTTGTGGTGGCGGGTCCTACCCTGGAGGAGAACTGGGACAGAATGAATGTGTGTGTGTCTGTGTGTGTGTGAGGGGATGGGAGGGGGG
>OMKK01041685.1:25407-43031 GCA_900302305.1 Polymixia japonica | reverse complement strand
GAGAGAGAGAGAGGGGTAGAGACAGAAACACAAAGAGAGAAAGTGAGGCTTAAAGGCAGTGAGAGTAAGATGTAATATAAAGGTGGGAAGGGAAAGAGACAGATAGAGAGAGAGAGAGAGAGAGAGAGAGAGAGAGAGAGGCAGGGATGGTAAATGGAGGAAATCATTAATCTTCATCACAGAGAGCAGTCAGTAGTGTGGAAGGATGCTGCAGTCCAGATCCATCTACATACTAGAAACACAATCACAACGTCTATTTTTAATATTTATTCAACAATAAATATAATTAATCTCAACAAGTGTTTCACTAGCTAGTGCAAAAATATATTTAAATAATTTAGTTACACATTACAACATATGTGATATGATAACCAATTAAAATATCACTGTGTAAAGACACAATTTCTGTCAGATTGTTACCAATGACTTAGTTATATTATCTATTATTTGGCACATATCCTGTACAATGTAGAAATGAACAAAGTCAAGAACATTAATTGATTTAACATTTGATATTTCCAGTGAAATACAGCAACATATGGGGCAACAGGGTGGCCTAGGGGTAGAAAGGTTGTCCCCCAACCAGAAGGTGGAAGAATCCCTGAGCAAGATACTCGACCCCTACCTGCTCCAGGGATGCTCTTCACTCACTGTAAGTCACTCTGGATAAGAGTGTCAGCTAAATGCCAAATTGTAATTGTAGCATATGAAGGTACAGCAGCACAATCTGGTTTATGGTGTATATAAACAGTTTTTAGGTAAATCTAATTTTTTTATAATATAAATTACATAACTCAATTACTACCCCGAGATTGATATTATTCTTGGTAGACAATATTAGACAAAAAGATATGACCACAAAAAAATGTGTCCAAAAAGGGATTAAACTGATTTGTCATTCCTGACCATTAGTATTCAAACACTGTAATATAATTAAAAATGCCTTTTCATGCTTTCATTCACTTTTAGGAGACAAAACAAACGCACACTGACATTTCTATGGCATAATTCTCAACGCCCAAACTGCATTCATGGTTAAATACTACCACAAGTGATATGATCAGAAACAAATGAAAGAATTCCTCTGTGACAATTGGAATTTCAGAATGAGATGGAACACCTATTTCAGTTCTGAAATCTTGTTTTCATTCTATTAGTTAACAAATCATTACAGTCTCCCATAGTAAGAAACGAGAGAATTCATGACACAAACTGTGACACATTGATATACAGACACTGTAGTATAATGTATACTGTATGCTCTGTGCTCCATGTCTGTTTCCTCCCAAAACAAATGGGACAGAATGAATGTGTGTGTGTGTGTGCTATTGACCTATTTACTCGAGTAGGTGTCACTTTTCTTAAGTGGTAGATATCCCAATTTGGAATGAAACTCTTTAACGGCTACTAACTTTCTGAGACGTTTGTGCGCAACAAACGTTTTTTTGTTTATGAGTTATAAAGTATAAGAGTATATAAACTTGGAATCACTGCTTGTCTAGGCGGCTTTGCCCCTTGTTTGATGCACTAATAGTGAACCGAACAAGACTTGCTGGACAGTGGATGTTGTATTGTAGAATGAAACCATGTGGCTGACACACAGTACCTTTTTAACATGGCATATAAAATAAAGAAATAAATAAAGAAATGCTGGATAATTTTATCCGAGGTTCCTTATAGTACCATGAGCCTACACATTGTAGTATAGTTTGGCCCCAAAAATAGATCCCTGGCTAGCATTGACTGTGCTAGTACCACACTAACCAACTGAGCTACACAGCACCGCAACAGGCCTGCAGTCTCCTGTTTCAGACCAGAATTCTCCTCTTTAGGCTTTCCTCCCTTCATTATAACACCCAACTGGTTAAACATTTTTCATTGCTGAGTGGGTTTAGACTCGGCCTTCCCGTCTTCTGGTGTGATTACTTTCTCTTTAGAGACTACTTGGTCATCTTTGGACCCTGCTTTCTCATCTGTGAGCTCCGTCAAGTGGTCTTTAGGGGCAAACATCCACGCCAGAGCAGCGCCGGCGGTCCCGTCACCGCTCTGACGTGAGAAGCACAGGAAGGTGGCCCAGATGAAGGCACAGCAGCCGGTGAAGGTGGTCCGCACATACAGAGGCACCAAGGCAAAGTTCACAAACTGATGGAGTCGCAGAGAATATGTTTGTGTCATTATATGTTACTTTTTTTTTCATATTCAGGAACAGTTCTCTAGTGTATTATCACATACAGCTGTTTTTGAAAGGATTAACCCGTGTGGTGCTACAGTTTATTTCAAAATGCATTTTTTACTAACTGATTTTTTAATTACTCTGCAATTTAATACATCTCAGTGGGACAGTTGATTATGGTAACAGATATACATATATATATATATAAATAAATGAGTACTACAGTAAAGAAATGGAAAAAATGCTGCTGTTATTTACCTGCATGAATGGCCAGAACATCAGCCCAGTCTGAAAAGAGAAACAGATACAGAAACAGGTAGGATTCACTTAATCGTTGTAGTGATTATCTAGATGTATTACAGTGTTATGTAAATATTATATTATATAAATATTAGTGGATCAAAAGAAAGACTTTACATTTTAGTTTTAGTGATTGACAGCTTGGCAGGGCGGATGGCGTTGTTAGGAAAGCACAGAGTTAACTAGCCTAAGTCATTAGTAAAGCTCCTGCAAAAACCAAATGATAAACTTTAAATGGAACAATAACACACTGTTGATAACCTTTAAAATGTCTTCAAATCAATTGAAAATAAATGACACTGGTTAACTCCTGGGGACACGGGTGGATAATTAAACTTCTTGGTTATGTTAACATTTCACATCTTTACCTTCAGGTTGACAGTCGGGGGAAATGATGTCACATCTGAATCTAAATTGCAGTGTTGACTACCTGCTGCAATCCATTGGTGAGGCAGACTACATGAAGTGTTTTGCTGGCAGGGATGATGTTTCTCTGTTCCCACTCACCTTGTATGTATTCAGGAATTTTGCTCTCCAGTCTTCCAGAATGTCCTCTTTGCCCTCTAAGAAGCTAAGTCCTGATTGAAACAAAACAGAATCAAAAACAAATGCGTTCATTATTTGTGTAATAAAAAGAAAATTATCTTTTGTTTTGATCTGACTGAATCCATGTTGTTTTCCATGTTGCTACCCGGTACAATGTATCGGTTCTATGTGCGGCTCACATCTGTTCCGTTCATTAACGTTACGTATTCCACGTAACCTCTAGTAAGAGTTCGAACCCGCAACAGTTCAAGGTTCAGTTCGTTACAAATTGACAGACACGTAAACCGCTTTGAAGTTAACAATTAACCGCCCTTGAAGACTCATGGTGTCTCCTGTCGTAGTGAATCTCTGACCTGTGTAGAACACCGTGGTGGCCAGAGGCGCAGCGGCGGTCTGGTCCAGGACGAGTTTACGCAGAACCATTCCCGCGGAATTCCCGGGAAACCTCCGCTCCAGGAACCGCATCCAGAAGAAGTTGAAGTTTCCATGGAAACTGAAAGCGACCAACGCGACGTTCCGCGTGTGTCTCCAGTCCGTTTCTTCTTTCCGCGAAAACAGCTGATGAACGAAATCCCCGCCGGCGAACAGACACCCGTACAGCGTAACGTTGGTAACCCATGGAAACCGCCGGACTTGTTTTAAAAACGAACGTATCATATTTTCGAGAATACGTAGACCTGTGAAATATGACTTAACCGCGAAGCAATCACCCAGAATCACTCTAAATCTCCAAATCTCCACGGCATCTCATACGATATTCGTAGCCGTTCCGTTTTCGATGGTAACCGCGCATTAAATATATCAGCGAAAAAAACGCATTTGTTGAGTAGATACTTGTGTAGCTTAGCAAAATAATTTCAAATCATGCACTGGGCACCGTCCTGGACTGGACGGACTACGTAACGTAACGTACGTTCACCTTCTGTATGGACGAATTCTGCGTAAAATTGGTACGCCCCCCTTTATGTGACGTAAAGGGCGGAGACACATATAGTGAACTAGTCACAATACAGGTGACAGCTGTGCACCCTGACAACCACAAAATGACAAATAATTTGCATTCTGTTTTGCTGAATGCTCAGCAGCTAATTTGCAACTCCACTCGTCTTGCTGATTGCTACCTCATGCAATTGGTTCTGTACCATCAAACTAACAAACAAAATGTAACTTACTGTTAGCCGTGATCAGTTTTTTGTCTAAGATGTTCCTCCAAATTACATTTATTTCCATTATCATTCAGAAAGAACCTTATGTCACTGTAAATTAGGCCTACATGGAAGCAGGGACATTTCAAACTGGATTTGGCATATTTACCTTTATTCAGCAATGTTCATACCAGGGGATTATTAAACGTATTGAATTTAAGAATGCATTAAGCACATTACAATAAATATCTTATATATCTCAGATGATGAATTGTGTTAGATTAGATGTTGAGCTATGATGATTTCTAAAATGTGATCCCAAATTTTTTTCACCAAAAAAATAAGAAAATCATATTTTATCAAGCTTGACAGGACTCTAGGACCTTGCATTATACATTCTCACACATGCAGTTTCTGAAATGTATGCATTCATAGCCAAGTACAGCAGTATGTACTGTGTTAAATGATATACTGTATTCCACTCTCTACAACAATGTATTTGTTGAGAAAATTAAAACCTTGCTTTTCACTTCAACAGGCCTCAAGTCAGCAATTCTCATGCTCTTATGTTTATTAAGTTAGAGAATAAATTGTCATTCACTGAAGTTATTGTTATAGTATATCTCTTATCTGTGATTCTTCCTAAAATTTAGGCCAACTTGTACAAAAACTGGGCATGAAATAACAGTCAAGCATAGTAAGACTTTGATCAGTACGTAGTTCGATCAGCAGGTGATGGAAGGTGCAGACATTTGGCCTTTCTCCTCAGAGGAGTGGAAATCCAACCACTACATGTGTAAAGAGAATGGCCTATACTTCTACTGTCTCTACTGGAGCCAGCCAGTTGAGTCAAGAGAGCCATTCTCAGACAGTCACTACACACTGCACCACTCCCGTTCAATACACACTCCAGTCACAATATCTCCGTGTTAAGCCACGATGAACAAAGAACAGAGAGCCATGGTATTAGGCGTAAGGGGTGGAGGAGTCACAGTGTCTCCAATAAGTCAAGAGGCAATATAGTCGTGTTTGTTTTTAAGGTTCAGTAGAGGATGGAAGCTGGGCTCTAGGGCTGGGGGGACCTCTCCCAGTCCCCCTGCTCAGTCCTGTGGTACAGCTGGGGCTGGCCCCCGGGGAAAAGGCTGTCAGAGTTGGGATGGTGTAAGAGGAACTGGATGGTGGACTTGATGTGCTGGACAAAGTGTGGTGGCTCTGCCATCGGGGAGGTTGACAAGTACTGTGGGGGGAGAGAGAGAACAAGCAGGGTCACAAAGTGTATACTGACTGTATATTGGGAGAACCTTGCTGCAATACAATACTTCCAGCTGCCTTCACCTTTAAAATGGTGTCATCATCTTGTGACAACCAGAAGGCAATATCCAAATTTGGAGACCACTTGCAGGGGCCAATTTTAACAAGTCCACGACTTGAGTCGTATATGTCAGCCATCTGTAGAGGAATTATATACATTATTATTTATACATATATATTTATTTATATATATATATACTGTATATGTGTGTACACGTTTTCATCTTGAATAGTTTCTCAACCAGGGGTTGTGTCTCACAAAAATACTTTGGGCAATCATAAGAGGATGTCTAAATTAAGTGTAAGAAAAACAAGCATATTAGCAATTTAATGATCTTAGGGAAAAGAAGACGTGCATGTTTGTTATTAAGAAAATTATTGTCCTATGTAAACTTCATACAACATCCAGTTAAGCAAAATTACATGAAGTGAAGAAACTTGAAATAACATTTTGGTGTCTAACTGTACTGTTCTGCCTAGCGCCCTCCGTCTCTCCTTCCCCTTCTGCTCCAATGTCCCTCATGTGCACCTCTGCTGCGAGTGCAGTTTGTCTAGACAAACGCATGGATATGTTCACATATATTATGCAAAATCCCATTACCTGTCCCCCAGTGAATGTCCGCGCTGAGCGCAGATCCTCTGCTGGTCCTTTATGGGTGAATAAGGCAGGGAACACATCCCCTGTTTTCACATTTACACCTGTGCAAAAAGGCACACAGACACACACACACTAAGCATAACAGTTCATTCACAGTTCACGGCATCCCTCTAACTGTGTAGCCTATTCATCTCTTACCTATTCCATATACCACAGGTCTGTGAGTTCCATCTACAATAATGTCATTCATTTCTACAATGAAGGAGAAGAACGGATGATCAGACAAACACAGCGTAGGTGATATATTTCCAAACATTACAAACCTATAAATGTAAACTCAATTCAAATGAAAATGAATTACGGGCAAAGTTAAAACCACTTACCTGTGACGCAGCATGTTTCCAGGTGAATATCCTCTTTCTGTTTATGAAATGCTGCTGTAAAATCCAAAGAGACCTCAAAGTTCCATAAAGCTCAAAGGTGATCAACACATGTTAAGGTCAAGGTAAACTTTATTATCCCAGGTAAGGAAATTCAGGTGGTTGAGGTGCAGAAGTACACAAAACAGTCATAAAAACAAATAAATAAATACAACTATACACCATCCCTTCCATCCCCCTAACTCACACTCACACTCACACTCACACTCACACTCACATTCACACTCACACTCACACACTCTCTCTCTCTCAAGAGATACTGAGACAAAAGATAACTTCCAAAAAAGAACAGACCATACCTAATAGGCTAAGGCTGAGTTTATGGGAGGTCCTCGATTCATCGTTAAATCCCCCTACAAGATGCAGCTCAAGTCTGCAAGTGAAGGAAACGAAGGAGGATGTCTCAGTTTACCAAAGGTGCGGGGGGGCCTTGAGCGCATGCCTACACTGTAAAACTGTGCGATTTGATATTGCAAACTCTTACTTTGTGTGCGTTTCATACCTGCCCTCCTTGGTATGGTTACTCAGGGATGTGACGGCTCTCACAATGAGTGGGACTTCACTCCAGGTGCTGGAGCCATCACAGTGTGCAAGGCAAGCAGCTCCACTCCCTGAGATATAACAGAAGGCAGTCCAAGCAGACACTTATGAGCTGACGCCCAGCATGTGTTAAGTGTTTTACTACACAGATAACTAAATAAACAAATAGATGTCGAGAAAGAATTACAAATACAACATACAGCTTGTGGACATTGATTACCTGTGTGTCGCACCAAAACTAAATGGCAGGTGGTGGCATCATCAGATCCAATAACAGAAACAGCATCTTTGTTAGATGAGAGAGAGAAAAGCAGGCATTACCATTATGGGCTGTAACGGTAAATTACAGTACAATCTTTTTGTCTGTTAGAGGCTAACATACGTTTAACTCTTTGATTCCATGTCAAATCTGGAGAAGGTTTCATTTTTTCATAAGCTCACCTTCCAAACTTCCAAACAAAACCTAACTACAAATGCTGCATGAAAGCAATACATCTTGGTCTATGAGGATGGAATAACATCCTCCAGGGTGCTTTACCTCTATTGCTTACTTTAAAGATGATCTAGCTGTCTATACTTACTATCAGCTGGTGTGGTTGCAGCAAACTCTCTTTGCTGGACATACAGGAGGCACTTGGGGTCGACATCAACGAGTGGCTTGGAACAAAATGTTCTTGCGTTTTCCTGTGACATAAGAGTTAAAACCTAAAACTTCACAGTCAATTTCAAACCAGATAAACTGTGATTGTATCATATCGACAAAATATGATAGGCCAGGAGGTATTCTGACTTTGACTTGACTTGATTATACTATTATTTATACACCTACTGGCAAAAATATAACAGCACAAAACTAAGCATACTAATATAACTAGTGACAATTCAATAACAAAATTATTCTCATCTAAATAGGTAGCTATTGCTTTGCCTAGCAACAGTCAACTTTTGGGGTTGACTGCATCAATTGTCTTGCTTGTGCAGTGAAAAAACGAGAATCAACACAAATGAAACAATGAAACATTAGATTCAGATTTAAAGGATTATGTAAAACAATGTTATGACTATGATAGGCCCACTCAAGGTCACATGTTTACTTGTGAATTGCATAACATCATGACTGTGGTTATCTTGCCTTGTGTTTGTGACCAAATGGCACATCCTAACCCAGATTGATATAATTAACTTGCACTCCACTGTTTTCCTCTAGGCTATTCACATAACATTTACTGCATGTACCATGTTTTTTTTAATGAATTGAACAACATGTTTCTAATTAAATAAACTCTGTCTCAGCTATGGCTTGAACAACGCTGTTTAAGGAATCTTTGAATCTTAAAAAAATATATATTGTGTTACCAACTAAATTTGAGACATTTATTTTAAAATTATACATTTAATTTATCCTGTGAGCCAGGTCTTATGAAGATTTAGAGATTATGTTGAAGCAACACCTGTCTTCTGTAATTACGAGACAGAGACTATGTAATTTGTTTTAATGAATGCTTGTGTGTACCAAATTATTCTGGTTAGACTTGGCATATTTATTTAATAAATTGACTGGTTCAACTCATCTGGAAATAAGAGACATTTTAAATCTCTTTATATTATGTGGCACATACTACACTCACAAATGTAAATGGCCAAAAAAGAAGCCAATCACTCAACAATTTAAAATAGAAATGGTCTGAAAAACAGTAAAGGAAATATGTATTATTGTAAAGCCTGAAATATTTTTCTTTAAATTATGTGTATGCCTACATATATAGTTTTTTATACATGTCTTAATAATAAAAATATTATAATAAAAAAAATGATATATTAGGGATTGTTGAGAAGCTAATGTTAGCTCACAGACAACCAACCTGCAAGCGAGGATATTTGTCCCACAGCTCCACTGTCGAGCCTGGTCGCTCAATCTTTCTGTTCTGTATTAGAAGAGGCATTTCTTTTAGGGCCACTTTGAACTCAGCTAATTATTCTACTGTCATATAGACCATGAAACATCTGAACTAGTAAATATCTTCCATTTGACACATTTTGCATTAGACCCTGCTGGCTTCCTGGAGGTTTGTCTTCATCTACTGTTTTTAAACGCGGAAGGTTCTCACACACCGCCACCCACCGTCAAAGAGCATGAACGCATATGAGAAACAAGTCACAATTCACCATCATTTTACGGACCTTTTGTACGTAATGTTCGTTGTATCGAAATGATATTACGCCAAGGAAATTAAAAAAAACAAAAAAAAACAGGGAGCGTCCTGAAGCAAAGATGTTGGTTTATGCATATATCAAGATGGCTCACATGCCTGTCAGCCTATGGAAACCCCCTGTCCGCTAAATCGGAACCAAAATGGTGGAACGTAGGCCAGGGCACAATCTCGCACATGCATACATCTGTCTACAATTAAAATGTTCATGAATATTCACGTTAGTCATTCAGCAGGATCGCCAGATAATACGTACTGCAGTTAATGCATGCAAAAACAACATGAAAGGTCATTACATAGTACAGCACCATACTACGCATGTACGAAAAGGGAACATCTGTTAAACTAAAGTATGTTTTTACTCAGTTTAAATCGTATCTAGGTCGCATACCGATATCAGTACCTTAACCAAGACCTTAAACATAACTTTTTTTTGGCCACATCTTCATTGACTCCCAATCAACAAGAGAAGACGGATGTAGTCGGAAGTGGGGTGTCTTGCGTCGGTTGAAATTCTCTCTGCTTGGAGCTGGAGCGTCGACGACGTGACGCACAAAACAAACACAATTCTGGTTTGTTTGCAGCCAAGTATGTAGGCCTGAAATTTTGAAGTTTTAATAGGTGTCGAAATTCTTAATATATTGCTAAATCTAGATATCTGATTATTCTGCACTTTGCATAAGACAACCCGTGCTTCTTTGAAATATTTTGACAAGACCAGAGAGGATTTTTTGTCCAACATGAGAGGTTCAGATAGAGACAGGGACCGCGGACGGGACAGGTAAATAACGCTTGATAACAATTCACTAATATTTGCTTCAAAATCCTTTGCATAATTATTTTTGACCCGACTTGGGGGGTTTTGTGTGGTCATTTCGCACTCGTTTTGCGCACGTTTTGTGTCTCACGGTTGTACATTTTCACTGATGAAATGCACAAATAACACTGACGCACCAATTGTTGATACTGCTGTGAAGTTGTTTTTATATCGGACACTCGGGCTTTGGACTGAGGTTTTTCCTTAATGCAACCAAAACGATCCAAATTAATCGTATATTTATGATCCACTAGTGAAAGACAGACTGAGTTGTGCGTATTCCCCCGAATAAGGTCGGCAATTTACGGAAAGGACCGTCTCAAAAATACACAAAGGGAGATTGAAAAAACACTATTACTAAAGATGCAATCAACAATCGAACAATAATGGAAGGACTTAATTTTCTCTTTTTCTCATAATAGGCTATATAATGCATTGGGTGCCTTACTATACATTTACGAACAAAGCAAACTGGAAAAAACACTGTCAGGCATCGATGTTCTTATAATGAAGGGCAATGAAGTGCTTTCATGTGTAGGTGATGACATTTCAATTTTCCCATTTTGCCTTTCCTCTTTTTTACATATTTTCACTTCTGTAGTTTACAGACGGTCCCTTAGCTGCGGGCAGCCAGACATCTCCCTATTAACAACAATGAAAACCAACTTTGTTTTTAAAACTCGACCTATCAACGTAAATGAGACATCAAACATGTTTGCAATCGTCAGCTGATTTAGAACATATCATTGTTTTAACCCTGTGACTTGCTGAAAACACGATATTTGATTGCAAAGTCTGAATGTCCAATATAAAAACAACTTTACTGCCATATTGTTGATGGCCAATTTTCAGCGTAAAAAGAGCAAGTCTGCAATTAGACCTTACATCGGATCCAGGTCTAAAATGAATTAAATGTGCTTCTGACCCTAATCTAGGCCACGGTTTGGGTCCATGAACAGTCGAGGCGGCCCCCCACCCATGAAGTTTGGGAACCCAGGAGAACGTCTTCGCAAGAAGAAGTGGAACCTTGATGAGCTGCCAAAGTTTGAGAAGAACTTCTACACTGAACACCCTGAAGTCCAGCGCATGAGTCAGGTAACACATACACGCACTCATCTCTCTCTCTCTCTCTCTCTCTCTCTCTCTCTCTCTCTCTCGCCCGTTTGCATTTATGTGTTTGGAGGGTTGTCCTGCATATATTCTTTCTCTGTCTCCCTCTCCAGTATGACGTTGATGAGTTTCGCAGAAAGAAGGAGATCACTATCAGAGGCTCCGGCTGTCCAAGGGCGGTCATCAGTTTTCACCAGGCACAATTTCCCCGTGAGTAAAGCTACATAGATGTACTACTACTCGCTCACCCTTTCAATGTGGCATTCTACTGACATTTGGTGTCTTTCAAATAATTGTTAGTTGCTAGGAACTTGTGCTTTCTTATTCTATCTTCTTTGCTGTTATTAAACCACTTACCTGGGAAAACAATACATATAGTCTAAATGGCTAGTGGTATTGTTTGTAAAATGTACTGTATAACAGTGTTTATTTGTATCAGTATTTATAGGGTCAAAATAAAAATGACAGCCTTCTGATGTAGGGACTGAAACCTTAAAATCAACATAACAAATCCCCATAGCTAGCTATATAAATACCCCATTGTTTGTCTGTCTCCCTTTTCTGCCAGAGTACGTGATGGATGTGCTGTTGCACCAGAACTTCAAGGAGCCTACAGCCATCCAGGCTCAGGGCTTCCCTCTGGCCCTCAGTGGCAGGGACATGGTGGGCATCGCTCAGACGGGCTCTGGAAAGACTCTGGCGGTAAGGACGCCATACTAATCCTGTAGCATACTTGTAGTGTACACACACACACACACACACACACACACATACACAACTAAACCATTTATCAGGCACACACACTAAAAGACAGAAAGGGTGTTAATCTCATTTAAGATGTTATCGTATGAGCACCAGCGTGTGCTTACATGCACACTCAAACACACACACTTTGGTACAAACAACTGCAGATAGCTGTAGATATCTCTGGAGTATAGACACATGCATGTGGTATGAGCACAGATAGATATACTGAAAACCTGATGCTGAAGAGGGACTTGGCCAACTTGAAGACGGCCCTTTATTTCTATCCCATGATTTTTGACCAAGCAAAGACTTTTTGTAAACAGAAAAACATGATGACTGCATATTAACATTTTATTCACTCAATGCTTCTTATGTTGTGAACTTGTCGTTTTAATGCTTTTTGTTGTTGTTGTTGTTGTTGTTGAATGCAGTATCTTCTTCCTGCTATTGTCCACATCAACCATCAGCCCTATCTAGAGAGGGGAGATGGACCTATTGTAAGTGTATTGTTGATACAGTGGCACATTCAACCATTTTGTATAGGTGTGTCTTTTCTGAATCACACTGCCTCGTTTGTCTGAGAGATGGTAAAACCCAGCCCTCCTTTTCTCATCTCAGTGTTTGGTCCTGGCCCCAACCAGGGAACTAGCTCAGCAAGTTCAGCAGGTGGCATATGACTACGGCAAGTCCTCCCGTGTCAAGACCACCTGCGTCTACGGTGGAGCACCCAAAGGACCGCAGATTCGAGACTTGGAAAGGGGTGGGTATAGTTGTAGACAAGTATAATTTAAGTGCAGGCAACAATCTATTCCAAATAGTTTGAGTGTCTTGTGTTTAATAAAACCTGATTGGAGTATGTTATATATCCTAAAATACCTCAAATTAAAGGTGCTATTGACTCCCCCTCCCGCCTTCCATGCATTCATGTCACAACACTGCTGTTGCTCAAAGTACACAACCCCTCAAGTGGTTGCCAGTTCGTTGCACAACCTGCATATTTCATAGTCGAGTGGAGCGAGACTCAGACAGACTCAGTCATGTCAAGTGATTAATCTTTTGTGGTAGAGTAATTCATTCATTTTGCAACATTAGCTATAGATTTATGTTACTTTGTGCGGTGGTGTTTCAAGATTCATGTAATGTAATCTATGGTAATCATAGGATATGGCTATCTAGCTTTATGTAACGTTTAGCTTGTCATCTAAGCAGTGGTGTAGCGCAGGATGTATGCAGGTATACGGCGTATACCTACTTATCTTTCAGTCGGCATTGCGTATATCCACTTCTAAACCCCCTCTGGTGCACATCTTTATTATACATTGTTTAAGGGAACTGTAACATTAGGTAACTGGACGCAACCGTCACTAATGCTAACGTAGCTCCTCAGGGATTGAAGCTGTTATTTTTCTTTCAATTTATGGACTAGTGGGTATTGAGTGTTTATTTTTTTTAATAATTTTTACCTTGGTCATAGCTAGCTGTCTCAGATTTTCCCATTCTATTGTTTGTTTACTAGGATTTATTGCTACTTTATTATATATGTCTGTATATATGTCTGTTTGTTTTGAGGTAGTCTAACTCTGACTCTTCCATGCATCCAGGTGTTGAGATCTGCATCGCCACGCCTGGTCGCCTCATTGACTTCCTGGAGGTGGGAAAGACTAATTTGCGGCGCTGCACCTACTTAGTGCTGGATGAGGCTGACCGTATGCTGGACATGGGCTTCGAACCGCAGATTCGCAAGATAGTTGACCAGATCAGGGTAAGAGATCGAGTAATTACAGTTCTGTTGCTAAAATAAACAGTGATCAAGTCCAAGTTTTCAACCAGCTGACTGGTGCTCTTTGTACCTTTAGGCCTGGATCCAGCATTTTGCAACTGATCACAATTTGAACCCCAAGGCTTTGGCATTATACCCATCTCTCTCTCTCTCTCTCTTTCTGTCTCTCTCTCTGTCTCTCTCTCTCTCTTTCTGTCTCTCTCTCTGTCTGTCTCTCTCTCTCTGTCTCTGTCTCTCTCTCTGTCTCTCTGTCTCTCTCTGTCTCTGTCTTCTTCTGTCAGCCTGACAGGCAGACCCTAATGTGGAGTGCCACTTGGCCTAAGGAGGTTCGCCAGTTGGCTGAGGACTTCCTTAGGGACTACGTCCAGATCAATGTCGGAGCCCTGGAGCTCAGTGCCAACCACAACATCCTGCAGATAGTCGATGTCTGCATGGAGAATGAAAAGGATAACAAGTAAGGACAGTATAGAGCACTTTTACATTGCAGAGAGATGACACTAGCTGTATGTCTGAAACACTGCAATCGGTCCTCTGAAAGCATGGGACAACTGAATAATATGTCTGTCTGTCTCTCTACTTTAGACTTATTCGGCTGATGGAGGAGATCATGGCTGAGAAGGAGAACAAGACCATCATATTCGTGGAGACAAAGAAGCGCTGTGACGAGCTTACCAGGAGGATGAGACGAGATGGGTGAGAGATTCAGAGATATTGATGTCGTCTCTGAAACGTGTCTAGGAAGAATTATTCAAATATGTAAGATGCTAGGGCCACGTTAACCCAACGGGCTGCAGCCCAGGGCCGCGGCCACTAGAGGGCGTCAGAGGAGCAGAAATGTAATTTTAATTAATTTTAAATAAAAACAAATATTTGCATTGAATTTTTGTTGACCTTTTGTCCTCGCCGTACATTGATGCAATTCCCTCACGATATACAACAACCAAGAAATACTATGTGACATTGTAGCAATGATACAGACTTCATAGAAATACATTGGGAGCACCTCCAGAATGCATTAAAAAACCCCGGGCTTGGTGTGTCTACACAAACACACTCTACCTCCGCTTCCAGCCTGTTTAGGTTGTTGTCTTGGTTGTCTTTGCGTGTTCGATGTGTTGCCTAGACAGTTTGATGGGCTTTAAGGCCTAGTTGATCGTGTTTGATGAGTTTGCGTCCGTCTGAGCTACGGCATGTCGTGTTTGAGAGAATGGTCCTCAGTCGGTAATGCTCAAAGATGATCAGCCCCAGGCGCTGTGATGATTTAACCCGGCCCTGGTAAGCCTGGCCCTGGCGTCTGCATGTCATTCTGTCCTCTAACTCTGTTTGTTGTGGTTTTTATCTTCCAGGTGGCCAGCCATGTGTATCCATGGGGACAAGAGCCAGCCTGAGAGAGACTGGGTTCTTGCAGGTGAGTTTGTTGACTTTTCTGGGTCCTAATATCATTAATCCGTAGCTGAAGGGCCTGTAGATACAACAGAACATGACAAATACTTGTGTCTGAAGACTGTTCAACACTTTATTATACACACAATCAGAACTAAGATCTAAGGAATTGATCAGACAAAGGGTGTCCTGTGGTCGAGTTACTTGCTCCGTCTGCAGTGGAAACGTTTGGGTTGACGCTGAGCTGAGCCGATAACTTCCATTTTTGTCTTTATTTGTCTGTACACGGAAGATGTCACGTAAGTGTCGCATAAGGGCAGCTAGGCCGTTGTGTAAGCGATGTACACCGGGCGCGTGCTGCAGCTGACTACGTAGTCCACGGTTTCAAAGCAAGCACCGCGTTCAACTCGTACACACAGTGTTCCGGATACTAGCTCATATCCTGGTTTAGGTTTTATTTGGGATGAGCTGTTTACATAACCCGCTCTTGAGTATCCCTGTATCCATGAATAAACCAAATGAAATTAAATTACACACTAGCGGGGCGAAGGGCTATCTCGGGCTATCTGTCCACCTGGCATCAAATTCGTTCCCTCTACATTAGTTACACAACCACTCTGAGCGTGTGTGTTTCCCACACACACACTGTAAGAGAGGGGCCTCCGTGATCATCATGTAGACACTTCTGTGTAGATTTCCTCATTGTGATCGTCTGAGCTATTTATAGCCTATATCAAGAAGCGGCTATATTCATTTCCATGGTTAACTTGTGGGCTTAGCAGCAAAAATAGACACGTGAACAGTAGAAAATGATGCGTGTCACAGGCCAGGTGTCCTTTGTTGCACTGAATCGAACGGGAGCGTATTGTCTCCATCTCACGCGTCATCACAAAAAAAAAAAAACGGATCACAAAACCGACCCGATGAACATAATCTGTAAATCCCTTTTTCTTCTGAGTGTTCCTCCTAATATTTAGTTTAATTCCACAGAATTCCGGAACGGCAAAGCTCCTATTCTCATTGCCACTGATGTGGCCTCTCGTGGTCTGGGTATGTCACCTCAAGTCACACACACACAAGGCCAGAAACACATCACTCATGTTTGTTTGTTTGTTTTTGTTTGTTGTTTGTTCTTTCTTTCTTTTTTTTTCATCTCTTTATACATTTATGACAGCTTTTCTATTATAGCGAATTATATTTACGTATAGATACAGTAAGGAAAGACATGCGAGAAAACCATCACAGGAGTTAAATGCGTTGGAACAGTTCAGTCGGGGCTTTCTCTGTTGTCAGACTTTAGTATTGTTGGAATAAGAAAAGAATACATACGTTGTGGGAGACAAACTGCATGCAGCGGAGTTCAGAGAACAATCGTAGATTCATTTGTTCATACTTGGCAAAGCTGGCAAACACACATTGATATTACGTCACCCACAGAACACAAATCCAGGTCACAAGTGACACAAAATGGAGCACATTTAAACAGCAATATATCCAGTTTTTGTGTAATGCCCACAAAACACACCATTGGCGATGCACAACGGAGCAGCATATATACATGTACATGTGTGCCCATACATTTACTGTTAAAATTGCGATTTGTTTACTTTGTTTTCAGGGCTAAATAATGCCCACAACCATTTTATATTGGATACAACAACAGGGATTTTCCACAGGGAACGAACAATTCAAGGTGTGATACGAAAACGTATCAATCTGGATTTAGTGATTTCCTGTCCCCCCTGCCTGGTGTTAGAACGCCAATTTTAGTTGGTCAACAGTTTGGCAAACTGCCCAAGATGGAGGCTTTCAGGCCTCCTGGTCCTCCGTGAGTTTACAGTCTGTTTCTTGTTACTGCAGTTCAATGCTTCCTTCGACCGGGGCTCTTTGGCACGCTGCCTGACAGAAGGGCTGCAGGGTGCGGGTACTTCCCCAGTGAACTCTCTCATGTCTCCTTCATGGTGTCAATACCAATTCAATGATGATGTTGCTCACAGTACATAGTCCACCACATATAAATTAACATAGTTTGAGGTTGTGTTTTTTTTCCATACATATTTTTCTATGGAAAAATGGATATGGAATATTCATGTTAGAGAAACAGAAAGGCTACTGACTAGTTGTGAGCTGTCATCTGTGTGCGGGACCATCCCGGAAGTGACGAGGGGGGGAAACGAGTGTGTCTTTGACTTGCCAAGCTTCCTATGACTGTATCCTTGTTCTTTCTCTCCCTTCTTCTTCTCTCAGGGTCTGGCAGCACACGGCAGCTGTAACAGCCAGTCTGTGCTGCTGTCTCTACTGGGGCTCTACCCTCCCCAGTCACAGTAAAGTAGAAGCTTGGCTAGCGTTAGAAGAATATGGCCCCTCCTATTCTTCCCGGGTACCTAAGACACCCCCCCCACCCCCAACACCACCCAGTAGTGTCAGATGTTTGTTAATCAAGCGAGTTCTCCTTGGGACCAGCCTGAGGCGCCTGTTTGTCTGCCCCGTCGGTCCGCCCCCCCAAAAAAAAAAAAAAAAGCAG
>OMKK01041685.1:2093-25387 GCA_900302305.1 Polymixia japonica | reverse complement strand
TCTCGTCTGGATCCAGGGTCTGAGGAGGGTCCTGCAACGCGGCGAGAGAGCAACAGAACCGGGCCGTTGTGCGTCTCTTGGGGTTAAAAGGTTCTGCTCCCGTCTTTGACGTTGCTGGCGCGCGCAAGGGGTGAAGGAGGCGAAATAAGAGGGGGCCACGTGTCCTCCTCCCTCCTGTCTCCCTCCCCCTCAGCCCCTCCAAATGAACCAAGACTGACGAGGGGGTGGCTGACTACCCTTGTTAAAAACAAAAACAAAAAAACCAACCTGAAAGGGGTAAGTACCTCACCACCCCTTCTCCTATCTCCTCCATGATCTCACCGCACATCCAGGTACTTCCATCCCGCTTATATCAAAGTCACAGTGAAGTACCGGATTGCCCCTCCAATGATCTCGGTCCTCCATCAAATACTCATTACTGTTAAGGCACACATTTATGTTACTAGTATTTTGCAGATTAGGACTAATAAAACTGCTTCTGTTAACGGTGGAGGCAACAAGGGAGACTTATTGATCGGACTCAGCAGTGCTGTCGGAGCCCCATGTCTTCTGTAATGAGAAACAGACTCCTATGATCTTTGGTTCCTGCCCATTGAAACACATCCACCCTTTTCTGTAGTTGGGTGAAGATTACAAATTGTAAACACAGGAGAGAAAGAAACTAAACATTAGTTTGTTACTTTGTCAGTGGCTCTAGATCAAATGAGTTTGAAACTGTTAAGTGAATTTGGGTTTGACAATCGGGCTTGACAAATATAATGCTGTCGAAGTTTGATTTCTCATGGTCTTGAACTGCAATGGACTTTAGAAGCAAAGATACGATGTAATTTTACTCCTCTGGATATGTGGATTTTTCACGCTTTGTGTTTGAGCAGGTAAGTGGTTTATTTTATGTGCAGACTTCTGATATGTAATCCAAATTATGCTATCAACAAATACCTGCTTTTAATTGAACCTGATATTAAATTTAAAGGTAGGTCAAAGTAAATTTATTGAGAGATGAAAGTTCTTGTCAATCAGTCGGCCCTTTAAGTTCAATAAATCAAATAGTGTTTCCTCTTTTTTCTTAATTTATTCCTGTCTTAAAAAATATTTTTTCTCTTTTCTCCCATGCTCTAAAACTCATGTCTCTTTACTCAAAAGATGTGGAAGATGTCAAGTTTGTCATAAACTATGACTATCCCAACTCTTCTGAGGATTACGTCCATCGCATTGGACGTACGGCCCGCAGTACCAATAAGGGTACCGCCTACACCTTCTTCACTCCAGGGAACTTGCGGCAAGCCCGTGACCTTGTCCGAGTGTTGGAGGAGGCCCGGCAGGAAATCAACCCCAAACTGCTTCAGTTCGTCGACTCGTCCCGTGGGGGAGGAGGGGGTAAGAAGGACTGTTTCTCCTGTTTTTTTTTTCTCACTCAAAAATGACAAACATAGATTTTGGAGCCGATTCTAAAGATTTCAATGCCAAAAGGCACAGATCGGCAACATGGTTTGAAAGACGGATACCGCGTAGATTTCTGATGAGACTACTGTTTGTTAAAGGTGGCAGGATGCGTTACCGTGGCAGCAGCTCCAACGCCAACAATCCCAACTTGATGTACCGGGAAGAGTGCGATCGCCGCATGCGCTCGGGCAGCGGCGCCGGCAGCAAAGACGGTCGCGGCAGCTTCGCCCGCGACAGTCGCAGCGGCCGGGACGCAGACCGCTCGTCTTCCTCGTCCTCGTTTCGAGAGCGGACCCGGGACGACAGGGCCAGCTACAGCTCGGGGTCGGAGCAGTATCAGAGCTATAGCGGGAGCCGAGGCTACACTGCCAGGAACGGGGGTCAGACCGGCGCCGCCGGGGCTCCGGATCAGTCTAGCCAACCGCAGGGTCAGTTTGGCCAGCCTCCTCCGACCTCAGGTGGGCCCCAGCCTCTGATGGCCCAGCAGTTTGCCCTGGCACAGGCCCCGCTGATGGGCTTCATAGGGCAAGCACCGTACCCGTTCGTTCCTCCACCTCCTCCTCCCCCCGGCCCGCCACCTCCCAGGAAGTAGAATTATTCCAAAGAAGCATTATAGTTACTAGTGCTATACTTGGCGTGTACCAAATGTAACAGCATATTTTCTTGTTTTGTTTTTTACTCTCCTCTTGTCAACGAGGTACAAGTTGAACAGGCATACCAATGAGGAGGTAAGGGTTTATATTTTATATGTGTATTATAATATTCTATGTACATGCCCCATATGTGTGGAATTCTTATATCTTCAATATGTTGGCCCGCGGAAGAGGGAGAAAAGGTGTAGGTTAATACATTTGATTTCTTGTATTGACGCCGCCAAATCCTTAGCATCGCTACAAACAGAGCTTTGTAAAAGTGCGGTATTAAAATGGAATTTTTATGTCGTTTATTAGTGACAATTGTTAGTGTACTGTGGCTTTTTTTACTTTTATAGACATGCATGCACTTATGTTCAGATTTTTGTATCGCTGAACATCTGAACATCCGTTTTCTTAAATCGATGTCATTATAATCACTTGACACAACAATCTGTTTCTATACCATCAAATCTATAAACTGGAGCACACTAAAATATCATCAAGGAAATGTTTCATCATCCTGCATTTATGTGTTGTTTTTTTATAATGTTTTATTGCTCTTTAAATAAAGTTAAAATGAAAAATGTATATTTTCTACTTTGCGAGGATCTAGCATTGACAGAATGTTGACAGAAAGTTATGTTAAATCCCCAATAAAGAATAACTTTATTTCACTTTAATACATATATTTGCACTACATTCTCTCAAATTCTTTCCAGCATTATTAATTTGCTCTTTGCATATTTTTGGCAAATATACATAATTGCATGAACCTTTTATGTACAAAGTCAGAGCGGTTAACAGAATAGACACTGGTATGTAGAATGGAAGCGACATAGTATTTAGGTGCATTCAGTTCACGTTCAAATAATTAAGTGTTTTTGCTGTAATTGAAATTCAGTAGCCTTTTGACATTGAATCAATGTCGCTCACTAGAGTCTATAAGGTGATACTACCTAGTTGAATTGGGATTGAAAGTTCTAGGGCTCCACAACTAAAGTATGTCAGAATAATGTTCTCCTGTGTCATTTTAATTCACGTGACAAAGAAGTGATGCCAGAACAAAACTCTTGCTCGAACAAATCTGATCCCAAAGAGGTACCTCATCCTTCATTTTTCACAAATAGATCCTTTGTGACAAAAGCATCAACATAGGAAAACAGAAGTTGAATCAAAACAAATAAGTTATCAGTATATAGACGCATAATACAAAAAGAATAAAACAGCTCAGGCACATACGGCAGAATCAAACTTGGACGTCTGGGTTGACAACACATGGAACTAAACACGTGGCCCGTCGACAGCAGGAAGAAGGCAGCGAATGATAACGGATAACATAAGAGAATTGTTTAATGTGTAAAAATTCAAAGGAAAGAAGTGCATGCAGGTTCAGATCATGTGTAAAGAAATCTCAAAATTAAAATCCTGAGTGAAACATCATTGTGTCCTATTAGGAAAAGAATGGTGAAAAGTGCAAAGGAAAAGCTCAATTTCAACATTGTTAATGGGGCAGGGGCAGAGACAGAACGTCCTTCCTTCATTGTCACAGCTTAGACAAACATTGCCCAACGCAATGGAGTAACAAAATAAAATGCCTAAACAAAATATCACCAAAACTATACAATACATTATGTTCACGAAGCACATCCACCCCCCTGGATAAGGTCCTTCAGTTCTCCTGGTCCGTATCACAGTGCTACGTTTACCATGCAGCAATCCTGGTACTTTTAGGTTCATAAATTCATTCCAATGCTTTGTTTAAAAAAAAAAAAAAAAAAAGCAAAAAATAAAACTGGCACCATTGGAACAAGGTGAAAAGTCAGATGGCAGATATGATGAAAGGAGGAGAAAGTGTGAACATATCAGGTTCACAGTACACACAGTGGCATGCACATATTTTCATTAAATGGTGGAGGGTGGTTTGCTAGTAAACGTGATGGTGTGGTACCATTTCAACTATCATTGTAAACACAATCTCTGCTCTTCCTTGGTCTGAGCTGATCTCAAACTCAATACCAAAATATACAGGTGGAAAATCTGACAGTGCTCTAAATTTAGGTTATTCTGGTGCTCAGGGTTCCAATTAGAGTGCACCTGATGTGTGGATGCTTTACACCGAGGGCTGGACATTAAAAAAAAAAAAAAACTAGGTCAAGACCTAGTATATGGCTGGACCGTGTATGGTCAATGTGCGAAATTGTGGTCAAAAGCCTTGTCGCTAGAGGACTTTGAAACGGATTCATCGCCCAATGGGGAAACTCCAACACTCGGCCGACCAACGGTGTAACCAGTCAGTGAGCGAGTCAGCGACGGACAGACATTCATGTTTATAGGGCCGGCGGTCCAGCCAAAAAGTAAAGATTTCCCACTAGTAGGACAACTGTATGCACACGGTCCACTTTAAAGGATTGATTGACATAATCCAGCGCAATCAGGCTGCAACTGACACATTCGGTTTTAAAAAGGCTCGACTTGCTTTCTCAGAAGTCACTTCATTGATTCATTGTTTTGCTTAAAGTCATAAGACAGTAATGCGTTGGTTTGACGCTATTAGAACGGCAGGAGAAACACAAAGTAAGCACAAACGACAGGAACATGAGGACGATGGAATGCAGGATATGAAGGAAGGCACGAGAGAGAAGCTACTTCCCAAAACTGGTTTTGAATCAGTTTTTTTCTTTTTTCTTTTTTTTTTTTTACACAAAACCAATTTCAAACCATTAAAATGTAAAAAGGCCATCATGCCTTGACCAGTGATTGGAGGTAACTTCAACCTAAATCTAAAGGAAGCAGCGGATCAGATGACGGGTGGTTGGTCCTTCTCACTAAAGATTCCCCCAAGTGTCTGGAGACGGGAACTGTTCGACGTCGCCAGATTCGTCGTGAGATTTGTCGCCCAGATTGAATGTTAGCTTGTATCGCAACCGTACCTTCTCCTGAAACACAAGACACAGCAGTGTTAAAGCACATCGTCGACAGTGAACAGGCCTTCGAACGGGCCTCCACACTGTCTGTCTGCGGTTTAGAATGTCCAAAACGTTCACAAAAAGACAGCATATCACAATCACTCCCAGGTGCAAATGTGACCAGTTTCATTACATTTATGGTCATTTTAAGGTTATGATGTTTTGAATAGTTTCAAATTAGGTAGATTGGACTGAATTTTACACAGTTAAGTTAACTTAAAAAAATAAACCTCTAAATTAACTTTATTCTCCTTTACTTTTAGTCACATTAATGGAGAGATAATGAAAATGTAGGATATCACACATATCAAACACAGCCGTCCTGAACCGAGTCCAACCCGGCAGACAGACAGGAGGAGACAGGAGGTCGTTATGGTGCTGGTGCTGGTGGTGTACCTTATGAGGGTTGGCCAATAGCAGGATCTGTGTGATGGCGGCTGGAGGCAGGATGGGGTTGAAGGCCGGGAGCTCGGTGCCAGAAGGAGGCTGCAGTTTCACTTTCATCACCTGGACACGCATGTGCAAAGGCAGACAAAATGTATCGACTATGGATATCTCTAAATAGTAGACTTGTTAATAAATATGACTTAATCAAATTCTTTGCATAGTCTTAGTTCTATTCAGCCCTGGATTAACACTCTGTGATGCCCTCGGGTGTCCACACTCAATTTCCCCCCTTCGCACAACTGTACACCCAAATAAAATGTCACGTATGGCGCGTATGAAATGTAGTATGGAACCTACCTTGGGTACAGCTGACTGGAGACGGATGTTGGTGACAGGAACGGGGGCTGAGGACAGCATGGAGATGATAACCACCAGCACGTCAGGCCGCGATGACGGACATTCGCGGGCAAAGTGGAACAGCACCCGGAAGCTGTGTTTGTCAAATACAGTCACAGGTAACAAGCTACCTGAAAGGCGTAAGTAGTTGAAAGACAGAAAAAAATAGAAAAACAGGAAAAGAAAAATAAGAGGGTTGTAAACAATCATTAAGACGACATATTTTATGTAATTTCCATATATTTCCATGTATTCCATAATCTCGGAACCCATCGGCTGTCGGTCTGAAGACAATTTTCTGGGGGCAAAGGACAATATTTTCAGGGTTACGATGTAGCCGGCGGATATACGGATATCCGGGCCAAGACTTTTAATTAAATTAAAAAGCTAATCAAAAGCTAGAACTAAAAAAACATAGCCGATGGGTTCAGAGATCGCATTTCGGCCAATGCGTCCCGCCTCTTTTGCTCTCCTGCTCAAACGTGATTGGTCAATACTACTCAGACTACAAACGGACTACAAATGGACTACAAACAGAAACCAGAACGCTTCCGATACCGAAATCTTGTCCCGTTGCCTACAGATTCTGCATTCATATGCAGATATCCGTTTATAGAGATTAGCTATTCCATAATATGCGTACACTCTTGTCATAGAACTTGAAATAAATAAAGGCCCGTTTGATCTTGTTGATGCTTACTAGGTTTGATGGATTCCAGAGGCACGTTCACATCAGCTAGGGAGATGCTGTCTTGAGGGTCGGCAGCAGGGCCTGTGACCTTTGCAGGAGCTCCAAGGTTGGGACTGGGGTTAACGGGAGGCCCAGACTGCTCTGAGGAGAAGGCCAAGCTGGGGCTGGGACTAGGGCTTGGGCTTGGAGTGGTGGTGGTGGTGATGGTAGTACTTGGGCTGGACTTCTGGAGGTCTCTTAAGGTAAGTCTGGACTGAGGTTGGAACTTGTCCCTGAGTGATAGGGCAGCAACAGGACATGAATGGTTTTGCCAAAATTCCTGAAATCTTCAAATCACTGTTGTATACAATAAATGCTATAGACTATCTGACGAGTTATACAACTACAGTGTTAAGTAAACATTAAGCAGCTGAGCATTTATTTTCCAGTTTCTGGTTTCAAGCAAGACTTTGACAACAACAAATACAGTATTAGGTCCTTCAGGCAACAGATGACTTATTAGAGGTAGAGGTTGGTAGTTCAATTCCCTCACCATTTCACTTGTTGGCTCTCTGGTGGAAGGGACTGCTGTAGCAGGGTCTTGCCCAGTAGGTCGAGCTCATCCAGGGCTTTGGGTGGAGCAGCGGGGGCCCCCGCGGGTGGAGCCTGGGGTGTCAGGGCCACGGCCGGTAATAACAGTGCAGCCGGGACCACTGGGATGGCCGGGTCTACACTGTCAGAGGACTGGAAAGACCAGGCGCAGGGTTAACGCATGAGTGTGTGAATGTGATGCCGTTAGGGGGAGACGGTGTAAAACGGGCTGAAGATTCAATTAAGGTTCTGTGTATATGTGAACATGAGCTTGGAATATGAACGCCCACCTGAAATGTATTCCAGTCTGCAGACCGAGGGGTGGGGTTGGAGTTTGGCGTTGATTCATTCAATCCTATAAGTATCAGTGAACAGTACAGGATACAGGATAAATAGGAAACGTCGTAGCAATGGAGAAAGAATAATGCCTTGTGTCCACTAGCTATGTCTAGCCCAGCTGGTGTTGCTCAGTATGGAACGGTTTGCTTAGCATCTGTGTTAAGCCTGTTAACCAGCAAAAGAACAGCAAGTTCAGCAAGGTTGTTTGTCACTTATTCCGTGAAACAGATAATCCTGTTCCCTATTAAAACTGTGGAAAACCTTTCCACAATAGACATAAACATTTCATTTAAAATCAGTGATGATTAATCTTTTGTCCTGGAGCTTGTGGGCACTCTGTTCATGTCTGGCCAGGCTGTGAAATGCGGCTGGTTTTGTTGTGGTCCAATCAGCTGGCCAGGTTCTAAACACAGTGGAGACGCTGGCTTTAGGACAGACAAGCCACAGCATTGCTAAACTGTTGCCCCTGGTAACAAGGCATAGCTCATAGAGATTTAGCTGTGCGTACCTAGTGACATAAGTTCATCGTCCAAGAGACTGACGCCCATTTCCTGAGATGGGGTGTCTGGGTTGAAGTTTGTTGCCTTGGTCGATGTGTCGAGTCCTGTCAGGTCTAGAAGGGCAGTGCTGCTGCTGCCTGTTTGGGAATAAGAATATCCGTCTGGGATCTTAAAACCATGTTAAAGTTTACTGAAGCAGGATAATGTGTCAATAGTGTGATGACGCATCAGTGACAGACGACACATCACCAGCGATTTTCAGGCTTTCAACACACATGCACGCTCATACACACACACACCTGGTAATGAGGGCATGGTTGTGCTGTCTCCATTCACCTCCTCTCCCTTTACCAGTTGTCTGTAAAGGTTGATGACCTGCGTCAGGCTGTCGTTGGCCTGCAGGATGTCCGCTGTAACCACAAAATCACACAGACTAACGGCTCAATCTAACAGTCTTCTGAAAGTTATCCAGAGACCTGAGTTCTAAAACCTTGACATGCTTTTAAACACTTTTTGTGACTCGATGAGCTTTAGTTAGCTAAACCACAATCCAGTTAAGAAGCTGCTATGGGTGGATACTCGGTTTAACATGGCAGGATTTCAAACCATCATTGAGCCCCAATTCAAACAAATACTCAGCTCCAGGGCTTAGCATTGCTATTTGGTTAAAGGGTGGAGTAGGCCTCATGTTAGAATCCCCAACGTAAAAGATGTAAGACTCAAGATGGTACAGGTCACACAAGGCACAAATAATACAGTATTTGGGAAATTAAATCTTATATTAGATTAGATATATTCCCAAAGTCTCTCTCTTTGGAATGTGTCTGGTTCCTACCAGACATTGTCTGAAATTAAACCAAATGATTGGCCCCAAACGTGTGCTCATCTGCATTAGATAATACAGTGATATTATCAAAGTAATGCTATTTGTCAACAGTCTCACCTAGGGCTTCATCATTGTCCTCTGTATCACTGGCTAATCGAAATAGCGTGGGCCTCATCTTTTCACAACGGTGGTAAAGATCCTGCAAATACAAACCTGTTAATTGATAAATGGTAAAACACACACACACACACACACACAAACAAACAAAATGGCTACATTATGCATTATCTAATGACATCGTCAGTGTTTGCATGTAATCCAAGAGGGGGTGTAATACCGTGGCTGATGCTAGTTGTGCTGTTTGGCTCTGTGCTGAGCTCTGCTAACCTTAATGAGGTCCTGGTTGCCTTGGGAGGTGCTGTCTTTGCTGTAGCCTTCCAGCAGCTGGCTCAGCAGGCTCACACTCTCCTTCACCTCCTGAATAGCGTTCACCCTCTTGGACACCTTCTCCATGCGCTTCTGGTCCTGGGCAGACGGAGACAGCAGCGTCACGGTACATATGATCCCAAATATGTTTTAATCCCAAAAATTCTATACTTTTTCCAGACCTCAATTTAATGACTGAAGATTTGGGTTGATGTTTTTTAATATGATATGACAAAGGGGAAGCAAAATAAAAATAAAGTTGGCTAAGGCTAGGGCCATTGTTACAGATGGCAAACTTTTTTACTTTCCATACTTTTTTTTAAAATGAAATTCCCAAACTTTTCCAAGACCGGACAAGTCTGTCAGAACCACAAACAGTAAAACAGTGCTGTGGTAGTTCTGGTACATTTAGGTATTCATGTGTGCATTGTGATGCTAATGTCACATAACATTAATTGGTCAAGTATGCAATAGGTAGGCACACACTGACGCAGATGCAGACCCATGTGTGTGTGTGTGTGCGTGCGTGTGTGTGTATGTGGATGCACATAACATTGTTATGACCCTGGGTCATATTTGTTTTGTGTTTGATGTAACAGGTCTATCTCTCCTCCCCTTAAGAGTGTTCATCTATGGCTATGTGTGAAAGGATGATGAGAAACAGGTGGTTCCCTGTGATTGGTCCATTCAACCGGATTGCTGCTTTGGTTGTAAATAATACACTGTAAAATAAGAAGCACCTGTAAGCAGTTTGGTAGGAGAGAGAAGCCCTATTTTTGTTTACTCTTGAACTTTTTCTCTTGTTTTTGGTTGAGGAGTTTAGGTTAGAGATTCTTCATTTGTTTAACGTTTGTTTTTTGTTAAGGAAGACTATGGTGAATAGTGAAATTTGGTTTGTTGTTTTGGGCAACGCTCCACTCTGAACTAATAAACTGGTGCTGCTGGGCTTTGCTTGGGAGAGGGAAGAGTGGGGAGCCACACATCATGTTATGTCCACGTTACCCCTCGACCGGGGACCTAACAACATACTAAACAGTTGGTAAACAAAGACCATGACTCACCTCCTGTACCATTTCCTTAATGAGCTTGTTTGCAGCTCTGAGATCTTCAGGATGAGTGCTGTTCAGTAAGCGAGACAGCATCTACGCAAACAGGATGGGACGGGAAAAAAGAGCAGGAAGGAGAAGGGGAAGAGTTAAACAGTGGAAATGAGGTAAGCGAGCTAGTTCCATCATTTTCACAGTAGTTTTCATTTCAAAGGACTAGGAGGCAGGTGAAGGGTGTACCAAGACTAATTTAATAAATATCGTATGAAAACCATCGACTTGTGAACCTACCTTGGATTTCTCCTCATCCTCAAAGATGGCGCTCTTGGCTCTGGGTGTAGGGGGTGGGAGGGGATCGTCAGGAAGCACTGGGTCCTGCTTGACAATACCTGGAAGAGAACAAGGACCCCTGTTCACTTAACATGAATGAACTGTCTGTCAACAACACCTCCGTTTCATATATGTATATATAGATCACCACTTTAATAAACAGTAGAATCCAGCTCATCATTCTGACAGGTAACCAGCTTTGTTTTAGTTACGGAAGGCAGAAAGAATACAAAACAACACGGTCAAAGACATCGGCCTGGATATTGTTAGATACTTCAAATATGAAATGGTACTTTTTTTTACACTTCTCTTCAGCCGATGAAAGCACATTTCATTACGTGAGAGTGAATTGTTTGCTTTTCTTAAAATAGACTCATAGCCCAGATTCAATTCATATTCTGAAAAAAACAAAAAAACATAAAAACCTGAGGCTAGAAGCTCAGATTCCATTCAAAGAATTAAATATTGCAGCTTATTGTTGCAGCTTGGGTGTAAAATTTATAATAAAGGTGATTCTAGATCCAACTAACTATGACTAAGGATTTTAGTCTTGTGTTGGTGCCTCACCACCATAAAAAAGGAGAAGTGATATTACAATGTAAAACACAGCATTTGTTCAAACAACATATCTTTGGGGAACTATAACTCACTGACACCAGAGAATTCCAGTTACAGGGGTATTCATAACTTACTGCTGATGGTATCGCCATTGATCTGAGTAGCATCACTAACAGACTTCATGCTAAAGGAACTCAATTCACCTTGTCAATCAGTAAAGTTCACTGGGGTGTGTTTAAACGTTCTGTTCAGGGGCGTTGCTATAAGGTGATAAGTGTGGTGAAGTTCACCAGGGTGTCTTGTGGCTTTCTGGTTATCATTGTTCTGAAGTTTTGGAATGCTCACCTTGTTTTTTCAGCATTTGATAAGCGTCTGCTATCTTGGTCTCATCAGGCAGCCCAACCATCCAGCTGTACATCATTTCTAGAACCTTCTTCTTCACTGGCTCTGGAGCCCGGGAACCCAAGTACTGCAGGGGAGAAGGGGTTACTGGGTGCTGTTACAAAAACATATGGTCATGTTCCAACAACTGCAGTAAAGGGGGAAAATAATGATTTGGCTACTCTAAAAAGTATTTTAAAAGGAAAAGTGTATTGTTATCATATTATTAAAAAGGTATTCTGTCACATATGATTAAGTTATCTAAAGTTGCATACCAAGTTAGTATTATAAGCGTGGAGTTATTAATATCCTCAACAAATATAAAAACTTTCATGCAACTAGCAAAATGTATTATTTACCTGATGTTACCTGTGTTTTATATAATTGAATGCAATGCAAAATCCAACAGTTATGGAAGCAGGTTAGGTGCCTCAATGGTGCCACAACATGAACCTCAACAAAACAAGTAATGGGAGCAAGTCTCCCGGTCAGTCAGTACCTTGGGTGAGACCACCTTGATGAGCTCATTGAGAAAGCGGAACTTGCCCACTTCAGTGTGAAACCGCTTTCCACAGTTCTTCATGCACATCTCAAGAACCTGGGGAAAGCAAAGATTGTGTTGAGTTTTGTGGTCTTACATCTATACAGACAAGCCTTCAAAACAATATAAATAATGATGTCAGAATTGTTATGTGGCCCTTCAGACCACTACAGCTGGTAAATAACCAACATACTGTAAGCCACTCAAGTGCAGCTTGTTTTGATGGGGAGGGCTTGTGAACAAAATGCACTCTCCTAGACTGTCTCCTACCATTAATGCTTGCATTGCCTCCCATTCCTGAGGTGACTGGATCTTGTGGGCCAGGAGCCTCGTTGCCAGTTGGGGACTGATAATGAAAAAAAGAAAACATACCTTAAGCTTTCTGCCTTGGCAGTTTGACAAGTCTGTGCACATAAACTTTCCCACATACAGTCCAAAATATGTATTAATTTATTCTTGGTGTTTTACGCATCTTACTTTTTTTTTGCTGCAAACAAGGCATCTGCTATTACAAAAATGGAAGGTATAAATGCAATTTGCCCTTGCAAGAACATCAAGAACCATTGACTGGCATGTTAGCAAACTGTCTACACCTGCTGCAGGGTAAGAGCTACAAGATGGTTGCTACTATCTTGCAATTTCAGCAGCTACACAAAGTATTTTTTCTTTCTTTTTGATCTTAAAATATGGGAGTGATTTCCATGACTTCCAAGAGCTGGGATATGCATACATGTGACACACTGATTAGAAAGAAAATGCAACACCGCTGGGGAAAAAGGATAATTATCAGATGGTGGCCAGGCATCACTCCATGATGGCTTTTTCGATGGGTAGTGAGGCTAGTATGTGATCTGTTTAATAAACAAAATATGCCAAGCCTAAAGCTTGTGAGCAAGTTATTTTAGTTCAACAGGAGGCATTATCATTGCTCCAGCACTTGGTGTGAAGCACTCTTTTCTTGTCTCACCCATCTGGTTCATTGTTGAGCTGTTCATAAAAGCCCTTGATACTGTCCCAGTCAGTCTCCTTATTCAGAGGGTTGGTGGCCTTGTCTGTGTAAAAGAACCAAACAAATTAGAAACATTATATGTCAACATTACATTTTCTCTCTACCCCAACTTGCTATATGCAAAAGGTGATTTTAATTTAGACTTTGGACATATTTTTCCTATACCTGTTGTCTATTCAGTATAGATATGTGAACTCCAACAAGCAACTTTCAGAGCTACTTCACTGATAATAAAGGAATTATTGACATATTTTCAGGTTCATAACCGGTAGCATTACAACAAAACGATACTCAATCAATCACAATCAACAAAATCAAATGTCAAACAAACGTCAGACGTCTCTGATTCACTGTCAATTAATACTGGATTTCTGTTGTTTACGTTATACGTTAGTCCCTTGCTATGTGGTTTTCAAGTTTCATGTTCACAGAAAATAATAATATCGTCTCGGATTACAGGTGTAACATAATTTCTGCATAATGTCTGCTTTTGAGTAGACTTTTACAAAGCACCACACAGTACTGAGTAACTTGGTCACCAGGAAACATAACTAGCTAGGTTAGCACATAGATTAGCTGAATAGGATATTATTGCGGCTTGAAATAACAATAACAATAACATATATATATTATAAACACCACCGAGAAGCATAGCTCATGGTTGTCAATATGTTTTATTGTCATTATGCGTTATTTTCCCGAGGTTGTCTCTTGGTTAAATAGGTTGCACTTTTGGGTTTTGATGACATTCGCTCTCAACTGGTATCCACGCTCTCACGCGAATAGTATCGGTTGTGGTGGATAGTTGCCATTGCAAATTGTTAATATATCTCCTCTACGACGATGTAAAGTATATTATTGACCCAAGTAACTATTAATGCGCCGTATGATGACTTACTGATACGAGACTCCAAGCTCGCCTCATCCAGAGGCGCCGCCATCTTTCGGGAATTCCAATGACTAATGAGGCAAGTATCGCGATACTTTCTATTGTCTCGTGAAAATTGTCTTGGGATTTTTTTTTTAGGCAGAAGCGATACAAGCGATGCGAGATGATCCCCTTCCGACTACTTCCGTCTTCTCTTAAAATCCCGTTAAGAAGACTTTTTTTGTGTCGGAGCTGATTAGAATCTCGCATATTCGGTCTAATATGTTTTTCTGCGAGGGGCTTATTTCATGTAGCCAAATGGCATAATGTTTAACGTCTTAGCAAGCTATTGATAATAGCATGAGACCTGGATACGTGTTTAAATGAGTGAAAAACCCCTTTGTTTAGCAGACGTTCCTTTTCGCCTGCCTAATGAATTTCCATGGTTCTCGTATAAATCACCTGTTGCGTGTATCATCAATGGCTAAATGACTAACACGAACATTCCAGAACATTTTTGATTTTAGACAACTTGTAAGCGTGTGAGCCATCTCGACATTTAAACTCCTAACATCTTTGAACGCGGTGTTTAGGTCCCTCTGGTGCAGAGAAGAGCAACGTGACATTGAGCTGGGCGGCGGGCAGGCTGCCAACAACAATGTCTTGGCACCGGCTTCTGGGTTACTTTTCATCAAAATTAATTGTCCGTGTTACGTTAGCATGTAATTGTAATTGAGGCAAAAGGCAAGTGTCGTCAAATGGAGGTTAACGCAACATTGCATGTCCAACTGGGAAAGGCAAGATGATGAGATACGGGACTGTCACTGCAGGAGACTGCGCCAAGGAACAATAACTATATTGTCGCCCCGCTTCAAAATTGGAAGGAAAACCGTCCGTTAGTTTCATCTGAAGCTGAGGAGAATCTCCGCTTGTCTTTACCAGCACACCCAGTCGTCAAGAACAAGTTTGAAAGCCGGACAACACACGCTAAGTTAACGTTTGCTAGCCATGTTGGCTCCCAGCGACATTCATGCTGGATATAAAGTTTAGCTAGTTTGGGGTGGTAAGCTAACTACAACTCGGCTAGACGTTAATCAACTGTCATTTTTGACTTTTTTGGCCTCCGGCCACCGTCGCATTTTAGTAGCAGTGATTTATTGTTGGACTCGGTAACTTCGCTCAATGTATATTTCAGTCGCCAAAGTTAGCCGGCGTGCTAAAGCCATGCTAGCTTGTTTTGCGTGACTCCGGTTGAGATGAATGTGGAGGTAATTTTCGGGTGTTGCCTGTCTCCTTTACCGACGGGCTGCGTGTGAATTGTGCAGGACTGCAAAAGAAAGACTCTTTCCTATTATTTTTTCTCCACAAGCAGGACAACAACAACAACAGCACGTCGCTTCGAAACGAATCATATCTGGGATTATTTTTTATTATTATAACGCAACATGATGGGTTCGTTGAAGGCGCTTCAGGAGTGGTGTCGGATACAATGTGAAGACTACAACGATGTGGAAATAAAGAATATGTCGACGTCTTTTCGAGACGGTCTGGCGTTTTGTGCCATAATACACCGTTACAGACCAGATTTGATGTAAGTAATAAGCATCATATTGTATCAACAAGTCATCTGGTTATTGTGTCCTCCGTGCTAATCTAATATTTAGGCAAAACTACCAGGTTTATGCCGACTCAGATATAACAGACTGAAGTAATGATGTCAGTGGTGAATGGTTAATAATTAATGCATTTATAACTCAATCTCTCTATAACTCAATCAATGATTTCATTGTTGATACAACATAAACATATGTATGTATTTATGTAAACATAAATATGGCAGCTGAGTTGAAGTAACGGTAAGCAAGTGATCTAGGTCTGTGACGAGTTACAAAGTGACAGACTGCTTAACGTTTGGTTTTTAACTTCCATTCAGGTTGGAATGGTTACCAGTAATCCTATCAGGACCGGACACATGAGCACAGCTTACACTTGTTCTGTTGCCGGGTCGTAGGAAGTGCAGTTGAACTGATCTCGGCTTGGGCTCTAGATTATTCCATGAAATCAACAACAGCTCTGTTGTGATTTGGTTCATGTAGGCTCTTGTCATCCAAGCTTATAGATTTTCTTAGAATCTATCTTAACTAAGTGGAAAGATTCACAATCTATAACACTATATTAACACTGCTGAATATGGGGACTGGCTGTATCTTCAACAGTCATAATTTCCGCTTGTGGCAATATATTCTGTTTTATCTCTATAACGTGTTCTTTTGCAAAATTAGATATATTCACTAAGCATAACAAAAGCATTGTTTTGCATGCTTCAACTTTCAATGCAAAAAAGCCTTTATTAATTTTTTATTATGGTTAAGTTGGGAGGCCAATCTGCTGTAGTTAACTTGGGCTGACAAGCCTTGCCCTGTCTATAACAACACACCCCGCCTACGTGCATTCTACATGCACAGAGCACAAAAACAAATAAGGAATGTCTACACATCAACTTTGTCATCACAATTACTAATCACGGTGATGTGGAAAATGCTAAATTGCCCTTAAATTGGTAGAGAATAAAAAGAGAAAATCTCAGACGTTATTCATACGTAAGTGAGAATCATCAGCCTTTGCTCAAACACATTGATTTGAAGGAGCATGGCTTTTGGTGAACAGTGCACGGTTGCCAGTTTTCCTGTAGTGAGGCTGCACTGATGACAAGGAAGTTGAATAAATTGATTATGAAAAGCATTTGGTTGCAGTCACACAGCGCACATGCGCATTACAGCACCATTGACCTTCATTGTGTTGGAAAATGTATCTCTGTAGAAGAACACCCAGGTGTTTGTTTGTACCTTACCATGTTTCTGCCTTACCATGTTTCTATCTTACCATGGAGCAAAACTTAGACTGGTAGTATTGGTATTTCTCTGCCTACCTACACCAGGTACTACAGATCTTTACAGCGGATCTTTCCGCTGCACTATAGTTTAACATTTACTTTTAGGCACTGATGAGAAGAAACCTTTACAGGACAGGTCACAGAAGTAGAATGTACTCCCAGAACAGCAACAAAGTTCAAAGTGTACAAGGGCACAAACACTAATGACTGCCTGTAAGCTTTGTCTCCCAGCTTTCCTCCCTGTCCTGTCCTGTCCTCTAGGTAGCGGCAGTGGCCCGGCCAGACTCACCCTGATACAGACGGACAGTCCGTCAGGCTAATCTGTAGCTGAGACCTCCGCCTGTCACACTGGATTTAGCTCTAATTCTATGCTAGGCCATCAAAGCACTACTCTGTGCAGCTCTGCACTCTCATTAAAACCCAATAAATTAGGCCTTGTATAGCAACTGGCCTCATCTCTATTTTTCTCTCTGAAATCCACTAACTCAGAATGAGAGCCTGCCAATTGACTGATACCTCTATTTGAGGTACTGTTTTGTGTAATCCAAGACTGATCGTCTATTACATTATTAGGAGATGGAGGGAGAGGGATAGATATTAGGATGGAGGGAAATCGTCTTTGGCCTGTTTTATTAACATTCACAAGGGAATCTGGATCTGAAATGACACATCACACAGTGTCTTCACGTTAACTCGGTTTTATCTCTATTTTCCCCACTGCACACATTTGCAACAATCATTTTCTAATTGAAATTGGTCTTTATAACACACCCACATTTTGTCTCACCAATGCACCTGTCAAGTCAATTCTAAGCATTAGAATCTCTTAGCCAGTCCTTTGACTGTCATCATATCCCCAAATCCCTCTGCTCTGTGCATTCACAGGCAACTGCACACTCTTTTTCCATCCAACCATGCTGTGCCGACCTAACCAGACTTGGCAGCGATGCCAGTCCACACAGGTTCTGATCATGCGGATGTTAAACACTAGACACACACACACACACACCGTTCCTCGGCAGTCCCCCTCGCCAAAAATAAACCTGAGAGTGAGACTCTGTGATTCACAACAGATTAGGTTCACAGTTTGCTCACTCCACTCCCTTGTTCGTGTCACCGTCCCGTCTGCCGCCGTCAGTTTAGCCAGGCTCAAAAAACGTGTCACAGCAAGCGACAAGAGTTGCAACTACAATTTCTTTTTAAAGTTGCAGTAGTTCTGAATTTGTCATCTGCAGTAATGGCTATGCTGGTGGTTAAGACACAAATGACCCCATTGGCAGGCAAATGTGATCTGATCGTGATATTAGTCCTGCTGGTAAGTGCATTTGTGGCCATGGGAGCTAGATTAGGGAGAACAGAGGTCACTTTGTGCGCCTCTAACACTGTTCGTTCAGGAAAGTTTTCCCTGTTGAGAACTCCACATGGAACAAGCTCTCTCCCAAGGCGGTGATGTTTTTTTCCCCTCCTCTCTGTCGTCCGGTACACACAAACTACCAGCCACTACACCCATAAGTCCACATACCTCTGCTCATGAACACCAGTGCACTTTCATCCAAAGGCGGCTCTTAAATGTTCCTGTTTTACTACAGGATGTTTACTGGTGGGAGCCTGGGTTTGATTCCTTTGCTCCAGCGTCATCAGAGCGGCCACCTACTAATTATCAGCCCACCACTCCCGTCTGCCTCAGCAGCTCCTGTTCTTTCATCCTACCAGGGTTTTTTTTTTCCCATCAAGTCCTGTTTATGTGTGTTTAAGGACCGTTTATATGTGCTGTTGTGGTTAGGTAGCTCAGCAAAACTGCTCACCACTTCTGTATTTGTTGATGATAGCTTGTTGATGAGTCATTAGTTGAAAGAGGTCAGCAGGTTAAACGGAGTGATACTCTTCTTGCTGTGGGCAGTTACTTCTTGATGTTATCTTACAAAAGAGATGGCCCTAAAAGAATATGCTCTATCCTAAGACAGACCCACTGCAGTCATTATTTCTGAAGGAAATACTCGCCGAACAGAAGTAAAGAGCGGTGATGTGGGTTGTTTGAACCGAGGAACGCCCCACCCCCCCCTGCACCAGCAGTACTGCTGCCATTCCCAAAATGATATAGCAAAGGTGCAGTTCTCAAAATAGGCTGTCTGGCTCAGTCGCAAAGAGCCAGGTGTCGGGGGGGTTCAGAGGGTTTCATAACTTTACAAACAGCTGTCTGTCTAGGCTAGCCACATCACTGCATGAGTGTGCACTGCATTGTGTTACGTCACTTGGGAAATCATTTTCTGGCTCTGCTTAAATAATTGAAGTTTCTGCCCAAAATACCCATACGTGGACATTTTCGAACTTGATTCATTGTTGGAAGCCATTGTGCAGCTCCAGAACACATGTATCGGCTCAAAAACATCAAAATCAATCACGTGGGGCTTTAAATACATACTAAGCCCTATCATCATTTGTGTTAATTTTTAATGTATCTTTTGTTGTTCTGTTTTGTTGTTCCAGAGACTTTAACTCGCTGTCTAAAGAGAATGTCTACGAGAACAACCGGCTGGTGAGTCAATACAATGGTTTGAGTTTTGAGCAATCCTATGATCTCATGCTGTCAGATGCTGTAATTAGGTGCGACAGTCTCCCTTCTGTCCTTGAAGGCAGGCTATCGCCTAGCTTCAGGCTTTGCATCTGTACGAGCAATATGTTTCGTTCAGTACTGAAATCATTAAGCGAAATGACTCGTCACATTGGGTGGGACAGCAGTATGTGGGTGTTTGCATCTGTCTGTGTGGAAAGTAGTATTACTCGTTCCTACTGGAGCCTGTCATAGGATGAGCGGGAGGGAGAGCATGTGCGGTCGGGGGGGAAATAAAATTGGAGAGCATGCAGAGAGGATATTAAATACAAGAGTGCACACTTTGATCTAAATGCAATGAAACCATTGAGAAATTTTCATTAATGTTTTCTTGTTGGCTTATTCCACAAAGTCTGATGACATTGAGAAAAGAAATAGTAGTCTCATTATGCTCTGTCTTGATTTTGGCAGCTCTGTGCTACTATTTACATTCTAGTCATCCAGCAGCTTTCTGGGTAAAGTGGAGCAGCTGGTGGTAACAGTAGAGACAAGCTCCCAGTTTTCTGGCTGCCAGCCAGGTTTCTCTACACAGAGTATTTCACCATACCACCGCAGTCCTTAGCCTGTGCGACTAATCCATGACCCAAAACATGCAGACGGCATGCAAAGCTGCCTTATTGAATTTTGTAATTTAAGAGTTGGATTTAAGATTCCCCCGAGTTTGTTTACTGTTGTGTCTCTCTGCAGATTACTTTTCTAACTCGTAGTCTAATCCTGATTTAGTCTATTTGTGGCAGGTTATTGTGTAAATCTAAAACCATGCGTTATTCAGCTTTTTAGGCTGCATTCAGCTGAACTGCTTTTCAAAAGGCCATGACTTAAAAAACAAGACTAGGCCAAAATCTAGTATATGGCTGGACCGTGGCCAAAAGCCTTGTCATTAGAAGGCTTTTAATTTTAAATTGATACATTGGCCAATGGAGAAACTCCAACACTCAGTCGACCAATATCTTATTTGCAGATGTGCGAACTGCAGATGTCTTCACAACATAAGGATCATATGTTGTGATTTTCTGTTTATACCTTTCTCTTGTAATATTGTCTAAACTAGCACAGTACAGCTTTCCTCCATCTCTTCCATCCTGCTTTTCACTTCCTGCCCTCCATCTGAATTTAGCTGGTTGGAATAGATTTCTATTAGCTATAAATTCATACTATGCTTTGTATCTCTGCATTGTTTGTGCCTTCAGTGTTGTTGACTGCCAAGCGATCATATCCATGTTGTTGTATAACCTTATCCGCTCTGGCTTAGTCTCAGTTCCCCAGTGGAATTTTTAATTAGACTGATGTTTATCCTCAGAGGACAAAGCATTTCATTATAAGCAAATGACGGGTGTCTTGGAAGCAGGGTATTACTGAGGTTATCGTGTGTCTACTGATAAGTGAGCTAGGCCAAACACACATGTGCACATCAAAGCCATCAGAGGAGGCTGGCAAGAGGCAGATCAGAATATTAAAAAGAGTCATTGGTTGAAATAAACCAACTTTTTCTCTCTTCTTTGTAAAAAATCCATTATTGAAATTCTGATTAAAATGCTTCAACAGTGACACCTGCAGGGCAGGCAAGAGGGGAGAGGACAGTCTGTGAAGTGGTGGTGGGGGCCAGAGGAGGACTTATATCAATTATATATTACAAATATATATTATATCAATTTAATGTACTTCATTTTTTTTTTTCATGCTAATCTGTTATTGGCCAAAACACGTAAAATGATGCTCCAATGGAGGATGTCCTCCCTAACCAATCACCAACCAGAACACAATATTGACATCGCATTGGTCCAATGATAATTTCCAAATTTCATCTTCAAGAAAGTAGAGATAAGTAGCCAACTAGTGTAAAATAACACGATGATCATCTCCATTCTGTCTCCTCCTGCCATGCCTCTTGTCGTCCTTCGTCGTAGGCGTTTGAGGTGGCTGAGGCACAGCTTGGAATTCCAGCGCTGTTGGACCCAGAAGATATGGTGTCCATGAAAGTTCCTGATCGGCTCAGCATCATCACCTACGTCTCCCAGTATTACAACTTCTTTACCAACAAGTCTCAAGGTGGGCACACCACATACACAACTGCCAGCGTCTGCTTGACATCCCAGTAGACTCGCAACCTTTTTGAGGTTATTCTGGCCCTAAATCACACCACACGGGTCACATGGCTTCTGGCATAGTGACTAACACTGAGGTACAGATCCAAGACATAAAAGCAAATGGAAGGAAAAATGTTGTTTACATCCAGCCTCAACACCTCCTCAGTCATAGCGTTGGGTAACTTGCATGTAGGAAAAGTAAACATCAATGACTTTCTCTCCTGCAGCAAACCCGCCCTGCATGAAGAGACCGGCTGGTACAGGTCAGAGTGAGCCAGCCCAGAAAAGGCCTATGGCCCCTCTGGAAGACAAAGTGGTTGAGCCCGAGGTAAGAACCAGACTTGTTATCAGCAGACCATACAGAGACATAAAGGAATTGCAGTACGCATGTATCAATCATGACATGAATTTCCAAGCCTTGTTAAACTTGGGGGCCACCTTAAAAACCAGCAAGCTATAACATTTAACTCCACTGGACCTGCATGATTTCACTAACAACTGCAGTTGCATGCTAACTAACAAGCTGTATTTTTCAGGTGAGTTTCTGCCGAGTCCTCCTGGTCCAATTCTCATCTGTTAATACTCTGAGAGAGATGTGTTAGGTGAAGTCATATTTCCAACCCACAGAGGCCTTTAAAATTGCATGCATGGTGGTTATTGCCTTAGGGTTGGAGATATGTGGCTTTTAATCGCTTGGGAGGATGAGATGTTGGGATGTTGCTTTGTGTTTACTGAGATGGACTGGATACACTCAGTTCAACCTCACATATTCTATGTTTTATAGATGGATAGATAGATGGATAGATAGATACATAGATAGATAGATAGATTTTTATTTTATTTTTAATTTTTTTTATTTTGGCATGAGCTTGGGGCTGTAAATTTCCCAGATATGTATATCACAAAACTATGGAACAATATTTAGGTCTAAATAAAATAAATAAATAAATAATTCATGAACTATATTGTGACGATAAATAAATAAACATACATTTAAATGCGAGCATAAATAATTAAATGTGGAACGAATTCATGTATTTATTTATTTGTCATTTGTTTATAAGTAATTCATAATTTATGTATTCTTTTATTTATTTCTGTGATGTCGGGAAGTGCCTACAAGCTAAGCTTGATGGATGGAAGTTGACAGATATATTTATTTCGTTGCATGCACTTCACCTGACAGCACAGAAATAAATAAAAGAATACATAAATAATTACATGAACGCACAAATTTCGTTCCACATTTAATTATTTATGCTCACATTTCAATTTATTTTTCGGAATTAATTGATTTATTTATTTAATTTAGTCCGAAATATCGTTCCGTACAAAACCCTCGTAATGCTTATTCCCATTTTTTTGTCGCAGCAGATGCGATGTGTATCTTGTGATTATTACATGTGTGCTTCGTGTTGTACAGCATGAGGTAGGGTAAAAAAAAAAAGGTAGCGCAAGTCTATGAAGATAGCCTTTTGTATCCTGTCTCTACTTTCTTTTCGCATGCCTTCTTCTTCAACTTCTCTCCTCCATCTTCATACCCTCCATATACTGGCATCCCCCTCTTTAGATGGAAATCCATTCCTCTCCCTCTTCCTCCTGTTCTTCCTCCTCACCTCTAATTTCCCCGTCACTCTCTGGTCCTGAGCCTAGGCAGTAGGATGGGGGGGTTGTGTTAGAGGGTCAAAGTAAAACAGTTAGGTCAGTCTTTTTTTTTTTTTTTTTTTTTTTTTTTTTTTTTTTTTTTTTAAAATTTTTTTTTATAAAAAAAAAAAAAATAAATATTTTTTT
>OMKK01041677.1:53735-67288 GCA_900302305.1 Polymixia japonica | reverse complement strand
TGCAACATTGTACATTGTACTCTATTACAGTATATGCTTCTGCACCATGACAACAAAACAAATTAAAAGGTTAATGGGCTGCTGTAATAATACAACAGAGACTGGCAAGAATGATTAGCTTGCAAAGGTCAAAGTAGTGTTTTTGAAACACAACTGGCACAAGTGCCTAGATCCCCTAAAACCATGCAGTATGTAGGCAGTTTAGCCTAAGCCTATAGGCTAATGCTACTTATGTCCTATAGATTGCAGGTTTCTTAGGCCCCTCATAATTGTAGGCCCAGCATACAAGGAAATGTTAGTGCACAAAACTTTATTCAAGTGTTGTACTCTTGTTTGTTTGACTCCATGGTTGCGTCAGTGTTTTTCTGCGCTCTGCAGGATTATGCTCCAACATGTCTAAGTTTACAAGAATGGCCAAACAAAATACTTTAGTAACAAGGAACACCAGCTTATGAAGTTATTGATTAAAAATGTAAATTCAAATTTGGCAAAGTTAAAAACATTTTTTTTACCCACAACCATGAAAATTTGAGGAAAAAAAGAAACAAATAAAACATATTTATAATAAACAAACATATAGACCACCTTAAACTTTCAACATTTACCTCTTACCGTGACTCATAATCGCAAACTCACAATACCTTGTTATCATGGTAACATAAATGTGCAAATTTAGGCAAGGTCATTTAACATTCTATATTGTTTTCAGTAATATTCTTTCAGTACAGATTGTGTCAACTTAAGATCCAAACAGAGGTACAGAAATGGATACAGATTACTATCGTTTTACATTTCTACAAAAGCTGTTCATTTCCTCTCTCTATCCTCTCCAGCCTCAAGAGAACCACAGATGTCATGTTTGGAGGAAAGCAGGTGGTTGTCTGTGGGTACGGAGAGGTAAGAGGCTTTTTTTTACTTTCACGTAAATATGATATTTGTTATGTTTTATGTTAGGATATGGCTATTAGTTGAGAAATTAGTTTTTCATTTTTCTTTAAAATATCCTTTTTGGTGGATGAAAGAGTTTTAAGTCACTCTTATAAAGCCGCAAGAAGGGGAAATTATGAAATATGATAATAGATTATTTTTGGGTTTTGTTTTTGGTCTTACTGCTAAATCTAGATTATGATGTTAATGATTTCATCTGATTTCCAATTTAGTGCCATGTTAAATACCGAGCCTTGATGGCTTCGTGCTGCTATACTCCATTTACACGCAGTCTGTTTTGAGTGCAATAGTCATTGTTTTCTCTACTAATCTACGCATGTAAATCTGTTGGTTATATTGTGCTCTGTTTTTGCAGGTTGGAAAAGGTTGCTGCGCTGCACTGAAAGCTCTGGGATCCATTGTCTATGTTACAGAAATTGATCCCATCTGTGCTCTCCAGGCCTGGTGAGTGTCAAGAAACAAGAAGTGGGAAGATGGAAGTGCTAAATGTGTCGAATGTCAAAGTTTTAGTACAGCCTGTTGAGTGAACCAGCTACTTGAACACATTTCAGAGATACACCAGTACATTGTTGAAGAGCTTGGGAGATGCACAATCAATTTTTTTCCTCCATTTTGGACCACAGTCACGTGTATCATGTTCTTGTGTGATAATGTGAATGTTGCTTTACACTCACAGTAGTAACCAAAGCAATATAGCAAGCGCTTACATTAAATAAAGTTGCTCAACAAAGTATAGCTGCTACCATCTTAGCCAGTTTCTTAGCTGTTTTCCTCGATGAGCTTCACCGTTCTAGCTCTACCTGAAGCTCTTCCTCTTTTTGTGACTGAACAGCATGGACGGCTTCAGGGTGGTCAAGCTCAACGAGATCATCCGCCAAGTGGATGTCATCATCACATGCACTGGTAACTACGCATCAAACCAGACTTATGTAACAATTTATTCAACAGCAGGATGCGTTGATGTGGGATTACATTAATCTATGGTCTTTCAATCTGTGCTTGCAGGATGTAATGAAAAAAAAAAGCTTTTTAATTTCACGGCCTTTTGTGTACTGCTCCTGAAGCCTTAACATTACTAGATCCTATGTGGTCCTTTGAGAGATCTGATTGATGTATGTCTTTTTGTAGGGAATAAAAATGTGGTGTGCAGAGACCAGCTGGACCGTATGAAGAATGGCTCCATTGTCTGCAACATGGGCCACTCTAATACTGAGATTGATGTGGTGAGGAACCTTGGCCTCCCTAGATAAATGATGTGTTATAAGACTTGGAGTGAAACTGTGCCGACACCTTCGACGTCTCTAGTGCGTCTCTCGTGACGTAACATTTAACATCTCTGGTGCAGACGGACGTATGTTGAAGATGCTCTAATTCTAACCCGTGCGCACAAGGACGATTCAACGAGTGTCCTTGGTTGAAGTAAGGTCTGCCCACTGATATTGTATTTGCATCGTATATTGTAAAGAGTGTTTAATGAGTTATCTTTCTCTAGGCAAGCCTTCGGACCCCTGAACTGACTTGGGAGAGAGTGCGCTCTCAAGTGGACCATGTTATCTGGCCTGATGGCAAGAGGGTCATCCTCCTGGCCGAGGTGATAGGTTGCACCCAAGTAAAACCGTATACAAAATGTAGACATGCAGTGTTTTTATTTTTTATTTGGGTACTCTCACTCTGATAAACAGTACTAGCATGCGTGGGAAGTCTTATGTTATGGCTGTGTTTTAAAACCTAAAACCTTGTTTTGGTTCTTTAGGGTCGTCTCCTGAACCTCAGCTGCTCCACTGTCCCTACCTTCGTCTTGTCCATCACAGCAACCACTCAGGTGATGCGTTTACTCTCAATAACCCTACAGCCTCCAGGCACCAGCACGGTCGCTAACAGCAACAACAATTAGATAAATAACAGTCATATTTAATAGTTAATAGTAATTAATAATGAATTAGTTGAGCGTGTCCTTCCTCAGCTGCTGTATTAATTGGGCTGTCCTGTCCTGGAATGTCTGACCTGGGAACGTCGTCTTTGATTATAAAGAAATGAAATGAAAGGCTTATCTGAGCTGAGCTTGTCTCATTAAGATTAGAGTGAATCTTAGTCATACTTGCAGAGAGGGAAACAATGACACAGAATAGTATACTCTGGAGCTCCAGTGATATGGTGCTTCTGTTTATAAATAAAAAACAAAAACAATTCAGCTATAAGAGTCGCACCTTATTTGCATGGTAGGTGAATACTTGTTGAATGGTAATTTATAATACTTGATATGCATTCATTACAAGAGTATCTTTTAAATGTGTTGGTTTTTTTTGCAGGCCCTTGCACTCATTGAGTTGTACAATGCTCCAGAGGGACGATACAAGCAGGATGTTTACTTGTTGCCCAAGAAGATGGGTGAGGATGTCCAGATACTTATCTGAAACTGTAGTGTTTGAATGTTATCTTCAGAGCTTACAAGCCTCATTACTCATGTTTGGCCTGTATCCTCTGGCACAAGATTGTACCAATAAGCTTTTTTTTTTTTTACCTCAATATCCTAGTGTGTACATTTGGATATCACAAAATGCATTCCCTGTGGTGTTATATAACTGAAAATGCAAGTGAAGCTTTGGCTGCACTGTATAATTCTACAGAGATTGGTTTCTTCTTTTGAGCATTTTGTACATTACAAAGATTCTTTCATTCATTGTCATGTCTTATGTAATTGTGGTTTTGCATTTCAGATGAGTATGTTGCTAGCTTGCATCTGGCAACTTTTGATGCCCATCTGACAGAGCTCTCTGATGAGCAGGCCAAGTACTTGGGCCTGAACAAGAACGGCCCTTTTAAACCCAACTACTACAGGTACTAATCTACAGTACAGCACTCCATCACATTTATATCAATGTCCATGTCCTCCTTGTATGTTTAATCTTTATGGTCCCACGACCATTGTATACAAGTATTTTGCAGGACTTGCCAGTGTGACTTTGACTTACAGAAAAAGCCTTGCCTCTTTCCACATGCATGAGCAGTGAAGAGGTCTGATCACTGTCACTGTCACTGGGACCTTAAAGGCACAATCCACGATTGTTTTTCAAGTGCTGCGCTGTGGCTAAGCAAGGAATTACAACAACATTGTTGTTTTGGTTTGCACGTTGCCTCGGTCAACATCAGCCATAGTAAATACAGACGAGTTCCTCGTGTTTGAGTGGCTTTTAAGAGTTTTCTGTTAGGGGAAATGCTTCCAAACAGCCACATCACACTGTTTACAAAACAATTGGAAGTGGGGCGATGTGACCAATCGCAGATTGTACCTTTAAGTCAACCTGTGAGATGATTTTAGTCAGTTGCTGGTGTGGCACAATACTTTTCCTACCATAACTCAACCTGTTTTGTGGCATTTACAGGTATTAGTCTGCATGGGGGAATCGCACCTCAGCACTACTTTACTTGGACAGCTGTTAAAATTGCCTATCCAGAAGATAAAAGGAAGTTATATATTTTGTATTTTCTACACTCTTCACATGACACAATGTTTTTATTTACTTATATACTGTTAGCCAGAGCAGGTTTTCCTTGATTCACTTGCTTCCCACACAATTCCACATGGCACCCAACCTGTTAGTATGAACATCTTAAATACAGCACTTATTCCTTTTACAGTGCATCTGTTTCTATACCATATCTGATACCAAGATATGATAATTACTGAATTAAGTATCATTATATTGTGCCAAATGATTGTGTGAGGAAAGAGTTATTTGTGAAATCAGTTATACAAAGTTACTTTCTGCTTGAATGTTGCTGCTCTCACTCTTAAAATACATTCCATCCAGGAGAAATGGAAGAATTGGCTTCTTTACTAGAAAGAACCGACCTCAGTAGTTTCAGCCACATCAATATTATCCTGCTGCAGTCCTGGGCAAAATGGAAATCAAATACTATACTTATATTCTCAAAAGAAAAACCACACAGAGCTCATATTCTTTTTTTTTTTTTTTTCCTTTTTTTTTTTTCTTGCAAGGGTTAGGGTTAGGGTTAGGGTTAAATGTGATTTTTCTTTTGTTTGGTAGGATTATCAAGTGCACCTCAGGACATTCAAATATCTGAAACTATATGTGAATCTATTTTGCCCAGATGTTCCCTGCTGGACCATCTTTATATCCATATCTAATCTCACTTCCTCTCACTGTTTTGAATTTAAGATGTTAATAATATTCTAACAACTTTGTACTTGGAACTCAGAATGGTAAGAGATTTGCTCCTAGATACACACATATGCTTGTTTAAATGCCCAAGCGATCACAGATGACCCATTTATAGAATGACAATACTTATCTATACTTATCTTAAATTTGTCTTGAGACTCAAATCTTGTGTTATCAGAAGAGGTGCCACTTCGTTATTAAGGATTTTAACGGTAAAGGAATGGACTCAAACCCCAAAATGTTCTAGGCCTAGACATAAATATGCTTTGCTGATGAAACATTTGATGAAATAGTTATGCAAGCTTGCTTTTGCATCATTAGTATTGTAATTCTAGTAATATTACTATGTTTTCATTGTTCTGTGCATTCATCACCACTCATGTTCATCTCATTGTAAAGACAGACCCTCCCAACACTATTTTGGATGCATATATTTAAATGTCATTGTTTTCTCATTACTCATTCTCAGTACTATTGAAATTACTGGTCGCATTGGATAATTGTAATATATTTTTTGCAGACTAAATATTGCAGATACAATTGTTCATACTTTCTGAATTTAAAGCCCTTTTGACATGTGTATTGTATTATACCCTGGTGGTCTGTGGGCCAACCTTATTCAATATAGTTGCATATACTTACTCAATATGCAATTGCAGCACCTGCCTAAAAACTTGAAATTATACATCTTCAAACTTTGTTAAATGCATTACTCAAAAATGCTGTCTTTGGCAATGCAACTTGTGCAGTCCTTGTATCAAACACAATCTAATTCTGTTGCCATCCAGTGATATTGATGCCTCTTTTAGTCTCATTTGTGCAGTAATTTCAGTATTGGCTCAAAGTGTCGATCTCTGTGTATCACTTACTTCTGGTATTCGTTGAATATTGGCTTACAGTATGTTACCACAAGGTTAAGCGCTTTCATTTTTTCACAAACACTTCTAGGTTTGTTTGTGCAATGATGAAAGCTGTAATTTACAGCCAAGGACATTTGAGTGAGACGGACATTGTTGGCAGCAGGATAAAAGTGTTGTAACCATGGTTACTTGTCAAGTGACAGTGCCTTGTGACTCACTTAATACTCCACATATTCATCACTCGTAGAACTGTCTTTGTTCTCTCCTTGAGAATGGAAGTGCCCACATGGTTTTTATTCTGCAATATACAGTAATTGCTATGCAGCAACATGTTATCAATAATCTCTCAAAGGTATTTTAGTTTTAGAATGGTACTATGTTGTTAATCAGTGTTTTTACAAAACTGAAATTTTTGAAACATTTTAGACACATTAGAGACACTTTTTTGTACATTTATTTTAATGTAGATTTGTCATCTATGTTTTTCTGATTACAATAGTCATGCAGTCAAATGATTAACAATGTTTTTTCCACATTACCACTGCAAAAAGGCCTTTGGTAATCGATTATTATTATCTTTTTCCTTGTAAGAATAATATGCGTTTTGCCCTAGTTTTAACTCTTAATTGCCATGACAATTGAATGTGTTATTATTGGAGCAAACAGTTTAATTTTCAACTAAAGTAAATTAACATACCACTGTGATATGAATGTTGCACACTGTTGTTGTTTAATGTTGTGACTGCAGCTACAAGACTATCATCTGGCTATATACTGTATACATACATACACATACATACATACATACATACATACACACACACACACACACAACACATGTCAATGGTTTGGTTTGACTGAAGAACATAATTTACAAAGCAGCCACTTTAATAGGAACATTTTCGTTGCTTATATTTCTTTATCTCTGCTCTATCGTTTGCTGTGCACGTCCCTTTAATAAACGTCTGTGTAATTTGAAAATGACTCTGTCGCATGATTTAAGTGATCTGTTAATGTATTTGGACAGTAATTTAATGATTAGTGTTTTGAGTGTTTAAAATTAGAGTTACAAGATTGAAATGTACAAATGTTAATTTATTTATGCAAACAACCCTTACAGAATTACTGGTTGCTACTTGTTGCTACTTTACTTAAATTGTAGATACTTAAAGTTAATATTATAAGTTATGGTGTGGCAAGAACATGCAGTTATTGTGGTGAAAGCCACTAGACGTATAACTATGGGCTGTACTATCGTGAAGGGGCCCTTTTCCTTTTCGTAGTCTCGCCAAGAACGAAGCTGTCGTCTCGCGAGAGGTCGCTTAAAAAGTGTTAAAAAAAGATGGACGTCGGTGGGAATGGTGGTGGATTAGCAGTCAATAACAAACAGAGAGCTATGCTGCCTAACAAAACCAGAGGCGAATTTGTCCGCAATCAAAGAAAAGATTCGGAGGTAAGCAAACAGAGGACTGCTGTTAACTTTACGTATGATTTGCCCCCATCGAGCCAAAATAAAAGCTGTTCAGGCCCTGTCTTGTTGGTCAGTGTTACTCACAACAAATGAGCTTTAACAGCCAGGCTACGGTTAACGAGTTCTACTAACTACTGTTAACCCAACGCAACCTACTGATGGCAACGATAGTTACAGAAGTGACTGCGTTAAAGTTACATCCTCGTTTTTAACTAGTTACCAGTGAACGTTAGATATCCTCAGCTAGCAACTGAATGTAACGCAGCTAACGTTAGCATCTCCAGGCATGTTGGCCCTTACGTCATATATACTAGTTGTTGAGTAAAGACCTGTTGGAAACTCAACCTTTTAGCCCAACTTCTCGTTTGAAATCCTGCATATACTTTTCGATGTATCCCCTTTGTATTGGAGTGTGGTACTGATCTGCAGCATGACTATGGAAGAGTTCTTATGATTTCCACACCAAAGGGAGTTTTGGCCTGTTGTAAAGATTTTCATTAGCCATACCACTAACACCCAGTACAATTGCATACCAGTGGAAACTATTAACGTTACAATCATTGTTTCGCCAGCTGTGGATCCAAAATAATACTCTAAAAAAAACATTTTTTTGTAAAGTCTGCATGACATAGGCTAATCCAAGCTTAGTTGTGGTCTTGTGATGTGTAGCTATGTATAATTATGATGGCCATAGACAATCCAATCAGTAATAGGGGAATTCTACCATTGGATAAACACCTTGTTGCTATGTTATATAACATATATTCCAAACCAGAAAATATAAATGTGATTATAGCATAAAATACATATGTTTTCCACAGGGGTTGTCTGAATCCCCAGACCTTGAGTTTGAATATGCTGATACAGATAAGTGGGCTGCAGAACTGTCAGGTGTGTGTTTTTTTTTAATACTTTTCATCATTTTAGATATCTGAATACTTTTAGTCCTACTCTTGCATTTATTCTTTCAGAACTTGTGCCCTGCAAGTGTGGTCCAATTATTTATCTTCACTACCTATATTTTACAGAGCTATACAGTTATACTGAAGGACCAGAGTTTATTCTCAACAGAAAGTGCTTTGAGGAGGACTTCAGAACTCATGGTATGGAGTTATATACTTCATCAAATGTACACTCAATTGAGAGTAGACAATGTATTATCACCTTTCAACAGTCTAGTTTATATTCTCCATCTCTACTGTTTTATAGTGTCTGATAAGAAGTGGACAGAGCTAGATGCCGCTCAGCATAGAGCTCACGCCATGCGTCTGTTGGATGGCCTAGAAGTAATAGCCCGGGAGAAGAGGCTTAAAGTTGCTAGAGCCATCCTCTACATGGCTCAGGGTAAGTCTTCATCACGTACCCTTTTAACACGATTTGATGAGAGTAAAACCTTGTGAGGAGGCTCATTGATTGAAGAGGTTAATCTGTTTGTTCTCCATATATATGTTACAGTCGTATTCTCCTATTGTTTTTCTCAAGGAACATTTGCTGAGTGCACCTCCGAGGCTGAGGTGCAGCACTGGATGAGATACAACATCTTCCTGCTGCTGGATGTGGGGACCTTCTCTGCTCTTGTGGAACTGCTCAACATGGAGATTGAGTAAGTGCTCCGTCAGTTACTGAGTTTTCATGTATACATGTATATTTCATGTGTACTAGCTGTGCTTACTAGCTACTTACTTTAGGGCACAGCTAATGGGGATCCTAACAAATAAACAAATTTATCTGGGCAAAGAGATGTCGGATTTCCTTAGCTCCAACGGAGTCTATGGAGAATTGTTTTCTGTATCAATCAACTTGTGCATTTATTTTCTCCCTTACAGCAACAGTGCTGCCTGCAGTAGTGCTGTCAGAAAGCCAGCCATCTCCCTTGCAGATAGCACAGATCTCAGGGTGCTGCTGAACATAATGTACCTGATGGTGGAAACGATTCAGCAGGAGGACCCAGCGGACAGGTCCGAGTGGAGAGCCATCAGGGAGACCTTCAAAACAGAACTGGGTACATGTAACGGGCGCGTCGAAAATGCTGAATCTGATCATGTTATATAGGCATTTGTACCTAACAGATTTTGACTGTCTGTACCCCCACCTCTCTTATCCAGGATCTGCGCTGTACAACAACGAGCCCATTTCTGTCATGCTCTTTGGGATGGTTACCAAGTTCTGCAGCGGTCAAGCTCCCCACTTCCCTATGAAGAAGGTCTTATTACTGTTGTGGAAGAGTATACTGGTGAGAAACAGCGTGCTGTACCCTGCTGCTTTCATTGACTGTTTTCATTCACTCTTGCTTTGCTCGTGTTTAATCTTCAGCGTGATCTTAACAGTTGAGGTCAAGGCTTCGGTAAAGAGAGAACCCGACTCATTAACAAAGCTCCCGCTTGTGTCTCAGTTCACGCTTGGGGGATTCGAGCAACTCCAGAGCATCAAGGTGCATAAGCGCGAGGAGCTGGGTCTGCCGCCCCTCCCAGAGGACAGCATTCGGGTCATTAGGAGTATGAGGGCGGCCTCCCCCCCTGCCTCCGCGTCCGACCTCATAGAGCAGCAGCAAAAACGGGCTCGCCGTGAACACAAAGTAAGCGTCGCCCCTCCTGCTCCCCGGTCTCACACCGAGCAACATCGCAACTAGCAGCAACACGCGTTGTTACCTTGCACGAAGTGCTCAACGACCCCCGTGTCACCCTTTCTGATACAGGCCCTGATTAAACAGGACAACTTGGACGCGTTCAACGAGAAGGACCCTTACAAGGCCGACGACTCCCGCGAGGACGAGGATGACAACGACGACAACGACAACTCCATAGAGGCGGAGCCTTTCCCACTCGAGAGGGATGAGGTCATGCCGCCGCCCATTCCACATCCGCCATCGGAGAGGGTGTCTTTCCCCAAGGGGCTGCCTTGGGCTCCTAAAGTCAGGTGCAGTGGTTGTTTGAGACACATACAGGATAAGGACCTAACTGATTGCCCGTTTAAAACAGAATCCGTATATCGTTTCTAAGGCTTTGGACATTGTTTATGCACATTAAGAGTTCTCTCCTAAAGATAGAATTTAGACAAATTAGACTAATCTGTAATGTCATAAAGTGATATTTTGTGGAGGAGTCGATAAACAAGGGCTGACTTTGTGGATGGAATGTATTTAAAGCTACTATATGCAAAAATGCTGTTATTTTATGCTAAAATAATATAAAAGACTGTGTTGTGCAGAGATTCAGTGAAATACGATCTTCACAACAAATGTCTACCAATGCAGGTCAGCCAGTCTTTGGGAGAGACTTCTTAATTTATGCAACTCTAGAATTAACTGCTCAAGATAATAGAAATGGTATGTAAAGTTCTTCATCGTACATTCACGTCTTTGACAATACTTTCTTTTCTCCAACAGGGAAAAAGATATTGAAAATTTCTTGGAATCGAGTAGAAGTAAATTCATTGGATACACACTTGGAAAGTAAGTGTTTTTTTTTGTTTGTTTGTTTGTTTTTGTTTCTTTCATTCATTGGATGTAAGCAAAGGGGAACCTGGGTGATATTAGTTTGAGAGTGTATGTATGAACACACCTTTGACTGTGAATTATCTACCTGAAATAATAGCATGATTATTTTTGCACATTTCTTGCAGTGATACAAATACAGTTGTTGGCTTGCCCAGACCAATCCATGAGAGCATCAAGACTTTGAAGCAGGTATTGCTTCGTCGTGCGCGGTGTTGCCGTGGACGATCCGTAAAACATTCTCTAGGGAAAAGAACTACTTGATTTTAACGTCTTAACGTTTTTATCTTCTTGCAGCACAAATACGTTTCAATAGCAGAGATTCAGATTTCAAAGGAGGAAGAGTTTCAAAAAACTCCACTATCTGGGGTAAGTGGCTACAAGTATCATTGAGTTTAATAATTGACATAAATATCCAAATGGACTTGGACAGAACAAGTTCAATTTGTGAACATGAATAAGTTAATTAATAAGTCTCTTAGCTGGGAGACCTATTCATGTGTCAAGCCCCCTTGACAGTAAAAGCATCTGCCCAGCCAAAGTGACTCTCTACCAGACCTTTATGGGATCAATAACAGCATCACAACAAATGATTCCTGAAGGAGCTTTATACTATCAACTTCACAGACGAGGGGGCGACGCAGACTCTGTTCTCCCATTTGTCGTAAAAGACAACCTGTGAAGGTATTTCAAACAAAACTGTCAGAGAGCGCAGTGATTAGTTAAATGTTGTGTCTTATACTCCCTGGTTTCTGTTTTGGTGTCTCAAGGGTGAAGAGGAGGTGGAGATGTGTGCCACTGAGCTGCTGTACCAGGGTATTCTTCCTAGTTTGCCTCAATATATGGTTAGTGTCCTGATCCCCCTGCATTTATCACACAACCATTTTAAGAAGTTTACTGAATACCTTTACATGCATATTTACTTGACATATTGTAGTCATTGGAGTGTTATGTCTTAATTTAGTTCTGTTAATATCAATAGGTTAAAGCTGGTTTAAGATTAAGTAGAGTGCAGTACTGCATATATTGGTCACTTTATTAGAGGGTTGTTTTGACATTTATAAATCATAATCCCTGTAAGCCTTTTTCACGAGTGGTGACTTTTGTCCAACAAAAAATGCAATGTGCTTTTGTACACGTCCGGCGTCCATGGCTCTTGAAACTGAGTTTGATACATAGAAGCAATCGGAGCAATATGACCTCAGTTCATAATGGAGTAGAAATCATTTCCACTGGCTGTACCCATTTAGGGGAGGCCATGATGGATATATTCAATTGATCACCACATTAAAACTGGATTAGTAACACACCATTATTTCCCCCCCTACACGTGTAGTCCCCCTTAATCAAATTACTCTTGTAGTCAAATTAAAGACCGTAATTACTTAATTGTACAAGTATGCATGTAAATAGTCAAAGGTGTTTACAGTACAAGAGCCAGCCACCAGCAGTAATCTGCAGCACTAATGCATCCATTTGGGAGCAGGGCTGAGTTGCCATTGGCAGGTCTAGACATCTGTTAATTGGTCCTTTTCCTGATCTGTCAGATCGCCTTGCTAAAGATCCTGCTCGCAGCAGCACCCACCTCCAAGGCCAAGACGGACTCCATCAACATCCTGGCGGACGTGCTGCCCGAGGAGATGCCGTAAGTGATCTGCTTCCCACAGTCTTCGGCGGCTTGGCCGGGATCCAGCTGAAGTCTACTTGACCGTTTGTAACTGAATTTTCAGTCGTTTGGTTTGACGAGCCAAAACTAGTCAGTTCCTCCTCAAATGTGATATTATGAGCCGAACAAGGAAAACATTGTTTCCTCTGAAAAGTAAATTGGAAAAGCGTGAATGCGGTTTGTTCTACTTATAAATTAAGATAGATATGCAGTGTTTAACTGGAGTTTGTTTCAAATAATACTTTGTTCTTATCATTTGCCAACCAGTTTGAAGATGGCTAACTAGTTCTTAGCAAAATGAATCATTCAGAAAGCTCTTGTATTGATGAGGGTTGTGTGCAGACTCTATTTTATCTGTCAGAGTTGGCATGAACTGGCCTGAACCAAAGAGGGGATTGATCCCGATTCTCTCTTTTCTCTTATGTTCCATCTATCCTCTTACCTTAGCACTTTGTAACTTATTGTTTTGAAAGGTGCGATATAAATAAAGGCTTACTTAGTGTATGCGTGACTGTGCAGGACCACAGTGCTGCAGAGCATGAAACTAGGCGTGGACGTCAATCGTCACAAAGAGATCATAGTGAAGGCTATCTCTGCCATCCTGCTGCTGCTGCTCAAACACTTCAAACTCAACCACATCTACCAGGTATGGATTTCACACACCAGGAATGAGAGTCAAATGTAACTATAAACATCCTTTTAATCTTTGAAGTAATCACAGCCCTTCTCAAGAGGTCGTTCACCACATACGTTTAGATGTTATAACAAACTCTTGAAGAGTTTTATTCATAAATGGAAAATTACATGAAAATTGACTCTTGACCCTAAAGCCTTTTACTGCTGTATTTATTTATGTCCAGTCAGTCCTGTTGTCTTTAATTTGATGATGTGTTTAGTGGCTGCTGAACTATTGAGTGGACTTTCAATAGTG
>OMKK01041677.1:41551-53715 GCA_900302305.1 Polymixia japonica | reverse complement strand
TTCACACACCAGGAATGAGAGTCAAATGTAACTATAAACATCCTTTTAATCTTTGAAGTAATCACAGCCCTTCTCAAGAGGTCGTTCACCACATACGTTTAGATGTTATAACAAACTCTTGAAGAATTTTACTCTTGACCCTAAAGCCTTTTACTGCTGTATTTATTTATGTCCAGTCAGTCCTGTTGTCTTTAATTTGATGATGTATTTAGTGGCTGCTGAACTATTGAGTGGACTTTCAATAGTGCTATTACTTTACCTGTAAATTTGTATTGTTTCGATAATGTTACTGGAACATTCTGGTCTTCCTTATACTAATGCTGATGGTTTAATAATGTTGTTTTTATCTTCTATTCCATGGCTCATTGTAATTTTAATAGGAATAGTGCTATACACTGTATTGTTACTATTATTATCAGTAGTATTGTTGGTATTATTATTATTGTTTGTAGTGTTCTTATGATTTCCTGTCCATCTTTGTGTTCTGCTATACAGTTTGAGTACATGGCTCAACACCTGGTGTTTGCCAACTGTATCCCCCTCATTTTGAAGTTCTTCAACCAGAACATCATGTCGTACATCACAGCTAAGAATAGGTACTTTCCAAAACCGTCTCTGATTAACAGGACCTATGACACCTATTTACTTATGATGAACAATATCATAAGTGAACAATAACCTCGTTCTCTCTCCCCAAATAGCATTTCGGTGCTCGACTTCCCCTATTGTGTGGTGCATGAGCTCCCCGAGTTGACTGCGGAGAGTTTGGTAGGTTGCTCCTTCTCATAATGTACTGTAGTTTAATAGATGGGGCCATCTGGTGGTCTAGCGTATTGCTTTGAACAGGCTGTTTGTGGTTATTTTGTCTGTTTGCTACAGGAAGCAGGTGACAACAACCAATTTTGCTGGCGGAATCTGTTTTCCTGCATTAACCTGCTGAGAATCCTGAACAAGCTGACCAAGTGGAAGCACTCTAGAACCATGGTGAGAAAATCTGTCATCATGAGACAAATCATTACATCATGAAAAACTGTTGGCAAATCATAATTCGAATGTTGTTTTATTTGCAGTCTGTTGTGGCTCTTGGCAATTAGCGTTCTTTGTTCTCTCAGATGCTGGTGGTGTTCAAGTCTGCTCCCATCCTGAAGAGGGCACTGAAGGTCAAGCAGGCCATGATGCAGCTTTATGTCCTCAAACTGCTCAAAGTGCAGACTAAATATCTGGGACGTCAGTGGAGGAAAAGCAACATGAAGACCATGTCTGCTATCTACCAAAAGGTTCGCCATCGCCTCAACGATGACTGGGCCTATGGCAACGGTGAGTAGCCTACTGAAACGGAAGAAGAGTTGTATGTTGCACTTAACTGAGTTGAGGCTCCTTACCTCTGATCTCTCCTGTATATAGAGGAAATGGTAGAGAAATCAGCAGATTAAAACTGACGATGTATGGCTTTTATTAAGAATTAGGAATGGGTTCTGGGGTTTAGTCCTATTTTGGAAACCAGTTCTAAATTGCCAAAGTGTTTCTGAATAAATGCAAATAAAATCAAGGTTGGCATGCCAAGAATTAATAGCCTATGGACCTTCTCCAGAATAAAGTATTGCCTAACTAGGCTGTTTTTAAAGGCAAAAAAACCATTTGTGGATTGTAAGGGCTGCCCCGTTGTGGCTAAGCAAGGAATTACAACAACATTGTTTTGTTCGCACATTGCTTCAGTCAGCGTCAGCCATCTTTTGCTTGGTGAAGTTCAGCTGTAAATACAGAGGAGTTGCCCCGTGTTTGAGTGGCTTTTAAAAGTTTTCTGTTGGGTGAAATGCTTCCAAACAGCCACCTCACACTGTTTGATTTCTATTTCTGCTCTGAGCAGGCCAGCTCTAAAAGCTGGATCACACGTTAAGTGCTCTTATGTTTTTTGACAGCAGATCTGGATGCACGTCCTTGGGACTTCCAGGCCGAGGAGTGCGCTCTGCGGGCCAACATCGAACGGTTTAATAGCCGCCGCTACGACAAGAACCAGAGCAATCCTGACTTCCTGCCTGTGGACAACTGTCTGCAAAGTGTCCTGGGACAGCGGGTAGACCTGCCAGAGGACTTCCAAATGAATTATGACCTTTGGCTGGAGCGTGAGGTTTTCTCCAAACCCATTTCCTGGGAGGAATTGCTGCAGTAGCATCCTTGTTATAAGGATCACCCCTTTCCAACAGCACAGGGAAGGATTTAAATGAACCATGAACAATGCATTTTACCAAGTTGGTAGAAAACCAATCAAAGCATTATTTCACATTATCTAGGCAGTATAATGTTGACTGGCGAATTTCATCCTCAAAAGACACCAGGTGTTGACTTCCCAACTGGGTAAATTTGTTTTTGCAATTTTAATTGAGTCACAAATCAAAAGCTTTATATGATTAACCATTGCCTTTATTGATTTAAATAAATTTTAGGATATTTGTCACAATTGCAATTTCAGCCCATTTATTATCTTAACATATTTTAGGTGAGGTTCCCAGGGACGTTTTCAGCACTGTCACCCACAGTTTATGATGTTTTTTTTTAATTATTATTTCTTTTAAACCAAAAACATAAATGCTTAATCCTGCACCATTCTTTAGAACTTGAACCCAACCCATACTTTACATATATTTGCCTTTGTGTGCCATCTACCTGCTTTCAGTACCATTGCAACTCAAGCACTACATTATTGTATGTTCACTGCTAATATAAAGGAAGTTCTTAGGAATAAGTTAATTGTTTCTGTATAAATAGTAAAGACTCAGACAAGGGTGCAAGTCCATCTTATTGGTTGTGTTGCTACTTTAACCCTTTCATGTAAGGGGGGGAGAGGTCAACATAATGTCTCGTGTTTTGTATAAATGAAAACGGTTGGCAAAATATTTCATTAGTTTGTGATAATTATTACATTAAAGGGTTAAATTCCTGTTGACCAGGCTTTTCCTTTGACCTTCCACCTCTGTTGCTCATGTTACATATTATCTGTATTATTCTGACTATTTTCAGTACTGCTTGGGATGGGTTTTTGGTGCATCATCACATGCCTGTACCATGGGACCATGGAGTCTGACATCAAGACATTTATCAAATACCAGGCTGAATGGAAATGTAGATGGAGGCTTATATTTCTTTCCAGAGAAAATGTATCTTAATTTGCCCTTTTCTTTTTGTGTCTGCACATGTGTGTGTACATACGTTGATTTTTGTGTGAAGTGAGGGGAAAGCATTGAAGCTCAGTGTTTATTTGTTAAAGATTGAGCCTCAAAGTTACATTTGTGTGTTTCTTGAGATTAACTAGCAGGATGTTTGTACTCAAGGGAACAATTTTGATGAACTGAAAATAAGGAAAGTCCTCAGTTAATGAAGAATTTTCTCGTGTTTTTACTATTCTTTTTCAACTAAGGTTCTTTTGTCTTAATATAAAAGTTAAGAAAATGTCTTGGAAGTGGCAAAATGAAATGAAAAGACAGGTTAAATGATGTTAATACTTATTTATCATGTATTTTGTCACTCTGTTTTACATTGTATGGCTTAAATACAGTAATAAAAAGGAATACTCCCTATTGCTTTTTTTATTTCCTTTTTTTCCTTTCTTTTTTTTAAAGGAGCTTGTATCGGTCTAATAAAATCAACAGGATAAACTTCTCAGTGAGTTTTGGACTATTGTCATTTGCTTTTTGACTGCAAAAGTAGTGGAGAGTGGAGTCCAGAAATGAATTCAGGATGATTGTCTGTACATATTTAAAGGATAATTCCTATTATACTGATCGGCTTTGACCAAAATTTTAACAATTGCTACATTATAGTGGTACCTCCCTGTTTCCTTAATGAGACTAACAGAAATTGCAACATCCACTGAAGTCCCACCCGTGAATATTCGCTTGGTGCCTGATTTTCATTGACTGAGTGGAAGTATTTCTCCCTTCTGAGATGAGAAAGCCTGGGAACAAGGTTAGAGGGGAAGTAACACTGTCCTGCTCGCCATACCTATTGCTTGTGCCATTGTCTACTTAAATAAACCCCAAACATTGTTTTGCTCTGTGCCCCTAGTCATCTCAGAGGAAAGTTACCAGACCTTCACCAGAACGTCTGGAAGGTCTGGGTACGAGATTATAATGGTACTTATGGACTTAGTTGACCATTAGTGTCCAGTACCATCCTTCAGGACAATAAGACTGCAAAAAACAATTCCAGAATCACCTCCTTCAAAACGGTGGTGCTCATCCTGCAGTGACGTGTCTCTAAATAGATGTTATTTAAGAACCCTTTTCAATGTTTCACCCCAAGAAAAAAAATGGTCATACTAGTTTTTTCTTCTTAAAACTAACGATGCTCTTCCACCTCAGTATTGATGTCTCTTAAGTACACTGGATAGCAGGAAATGTTGTTACCCTTAGTACCACTGTTGAATCGTTTCTGGTTTCAACATCTTTGTCACTCCTAGTTCAAATATTGTAGACACACCCATCTCAGCTCTAGCATGGGAAATCATCTAAAGAGGAAACGAAACCTAGTGTCAGCCCGCCATTCTCAATACAGATGTAATGGAGCCTCGTATCCAAGTCAACAGGGACCACCTCTGCTGCCGAATTTGCAATAAAGTTCTCAGTGATCCTGCAACTATTCTTTGTGGACACAACTTTTGTATGTTTTGCATCCAAAACCGCTGGGATATCGAAAGAATGAACAAGAAGTCCTGCAGCTGTCCTGAATGTTTTAACATCTTTAAGTCAAGACCTCACTTGATCAAGAACACAACTCTAGCTGACTTGGTGACAGACATTGAGGGATCAAAAGAAGGTGCTAAGAGCGAGAGGAAGTGGCTCCATTCCACCCCCGGACCCTCGGGGGAGCCCTGGACCCTGAAGAGACCCAGGGCTTCTATGGCACCGGGGCCACCAGAAAGAAAGGTGTCTCCGAAATACAACTCAAAAACCGAGTGGGTGAGTGAGGAACGCAGGAGGAAACAGGTATGTACAACAAACACAGACAACACGGCAATACTGCAAATTGTGATTGTTGCAATTCATTCTAAGAGTCATTCTAAAACAATATGAAAAAGTAGAACAACTTAATGTTCCTTGTTTGAACGTGCCCACCCAACACACGTAAAGGAAGAGCTGAAGAACATCATGAAGAAATACGAAAAGGAATGTGACAATCTGAGAGGGAATCTCACACAGATTCAGGTAAGCGGAAGGAAAAGTCTCCACTCCAGACTACTGTTAGCGACGCTTGTTTTTATATACCCCGGTCCTCTGCCGTTTCTGGGTTAAGCTAATGACTCCACCCGTCCCATTGACTTGTGTGTAAAATAGGAAGGTGCGAGAGAAGCTGAGGACCACTGCGAGGGTGTTTTCACCGAGCTCATTGACTCCCTCCAGAGACATTATGGCACAGTGAAGGGGTTTATCGGGGTTCAGGAGAAGGCAGCAGCGGCGAAGGTTCAGAGCTCTCTACGTAGCCTGGAGGAAATCAGGAAGAGACACACCGAGCTTCATCAACTGGCATGCGCTGACAATGATGCCGACTTCCTGCAGGTACTGTCGTTACATCACCGGCATCTGTTTACCAGAGGATCTCTCCTTTAATGTCCTTTAATGTGCCTTTTTGTAACTTTCCCTCCTGACAGGAATGGTCGTCTTTCACGTCCCCCTGTAAAACTGGTTATTTTCCCGGGGTTGTGGAAGACCCCCTCCTTCCCTTTGAGCCGATAAAGAGAGCGGTTGAAGAGTTCGGCAGACAACTGGATGCAATCTGTAACAAAGAAATAACCACAATCTCTCATACTGGTATGTGACAGATGGAATGTCCAATGACATGTTTAAGCTGACAAAACAGACACAGGCAGCTATTTTCATCTTTGCAAAAACACTGACATACGTCAACAATTCAAGGAGAGGAGGTCAAGTAGCTGGACGATGTTGGAGAATAGTATGCGTTTGCGTTGTGTGTCAGCATGAGGAGTTTCTCATTTAAATGGGATTATAGGTAGATTATAGATTGTCTTCAGTAGTGTTGTTATTGAATGTTATTATTATTAATATTTGTAGGCCTCCCTGCAGTTACCAGCACCAGCACAGATCCTGGACAGACCTGCGATCCTAAAACAAGAGCAGAATTTCTCCAGTGTAAGTTTAACTTACTTCCGCAGATGCGTAATATCCCACTATACGGTTCCATTGGTGCGTCTGAGTTTAACGTACCCTGGAATGCAAAAGTATTTACTTTACACTTTATCAGGACCCAGCACAGTAACACCCAGCCAACCGCATGCACAACACTGTACATTCTGAAAGTTTACTGTCCATTTTCACCTCTCAGATGCTTGTGAACTTACGCTGGACCCAAACACAGCCCACAAGGACCTGGTTCTTTCAAATGAAAACAAGCAAGTGAACGTGGGCCATCAGAAAGAGAAGCACCAGAATTTACCGCACCCTGAGCAATTCACCCGCCGACGACAGCTGCTGTGCCGGGAAGGTCTGCAGGCTGAGCGCTGCTACTATGAGATAGAGGTGGGCGGAGACAAGGCCGAGATCGCCCTGACCTACAAAGGAATAGACAGAAAATCGTTCAGTAGATTATCAGCCTTTGGAGGCAATGGGAATTCCTGGAGCCTTGATCGTTCCAAAGTCTTTTCTGTAAGCCACAAAGGTGAAGGAATCCAGCTCACAACAACCCCGAGCCATCAAAGAATAGGGGTTTATCTGAAATTTAAAGAGGGTATCCTGTCATTCTACGAAGTCTCAGAACCTATGAAGTTTTTATACAAGCTTGAGGCCACATTCACAGAACCGCTGTATCCAGGGTTCTGGCTCGGAGACAAATGTTGTATCAGGCTTTGCGATTTGAAGCAGAAGACATTGTGAATTGATTGTAAACTAGTTCACTGACATAGTACCTGGTAGACGGGTTAGGTTTTTCAAATGGGTAACTATGCCGGAACAGTCTTACATCACAGTCTTACACCGCTCATTCACTATCAGTAAAAGACATATTTTAATAATATAAATCAGTCTGAGATAATGATAATGGTATCGTGTGGAACTTACATCCAGCCAGCCTCGGATTTGAGTGAGTGATTGATTTTTCTGAAATATGCCAGACAGATTGTTTCGTTATATAAAGGGATTTAGAAGTGAAAACATTACTGGCTGTGTTGCTATTGGTTGTCCACCAAACGCTGTCATTGGCTGAGATGTTGACATTTAAAAGAAAGATTTATGTATTCAAGAGTCACAAAAAAGAATGAAAGAGAGAGGACTCCCACACGTCTTCTTGCTTGCAATCAACATTTAATAGGCTTTATCTAATGAAGGTCTAAGGACCGAAATGTTCTATTAAAGTTGATTGCAAGCAAGAAGAGTCCTCTCTTCTTAACCCTTTGGACACACCTGTCTACTAGAAACTTGTAGGTGTGCTGCAGCCTTACTGTCTTTGCCAAAAACAATTAGAAATCCCGCAAGTTGTCGACTCTTTATTGATATTTTTTGTAACGTCCACAATTGATTTCTTTTACAATAAGTTTCAATAACATACAATCATAATGACTGAAGAGAAGGAACTTCTCACAACTGTGAGCGACTGTATAGGGAAGTTTCTAAATGCCTCCAATACAGACAGTGCTTGAAACATGTGCTCAGTAAGGCCCTGCATCCACCGTTATTAAGAAGGAATCTACAAACTAATACACACACTCATACAGATATACACATACATGTACGCACACACCCCAGCACTTGTACGGAAGAGTCACAGCATCCCTTTGGTTCTGAGGGGCGGTTCTTTGCCATTGTTGTTCAATTTTCTTGAGGCTATTTTAAGCTTCTCTTTCAGCTACTCCTGCAATTTACATGACTTGATATTGCTTTCACACAGATTGTACTCAAGTAAGAGCAAACCTTGAACTACCATTATGAGGGCAATAAAACAAACAAAAATCAAAAACATATTTTTTTTTGGGGGGGGCGGTTCAAGTGAAAAAGTGCATTTATATTAACATTCAGTATTACTTTATGTCACATTTACTGTTAAAACAGTTTGGTATTTTTTTAAGACATGTATATACTTCACATGAATCAAATCTATCTTATAATAATTTGATTGCACAAGAATATTTACAGACTTCAACAATGGAGAGATCTCTACACGATGCACTCACAAGAGGAGCTGCCCAGCTCAGACAGTCTAAAACAATACAAAACAAAACAAGACCAGTAAACCTAAAATGGAGACAGGTGAGATTGAGTGACTTTGCTTCTCAGGTAAAGTGAGATGGTTGCACCGCACCAAAGAAGAGGCGTAGCCAGACAGACACAGCTCCCTTGTAAAGCAGCAGAGAGGAACACAACAACCAGTGGCTGCTCATCAGTTTCACCTTTCACTATCACAACACAAGGCTACGCTGAGATCACACACAGCAGACGTCACTTCCGTCCGTTCATAACGTTGTTACGCCCCCAAATCAAGAGTTAGGGACACAGACTACAAAATAGATTAAGTCTTTAAATATACAATTCAAATATACACCAAACAAGATGAAAATATATACTGGTCACCTTTAAAAGATAAATCTTCATCATTTATCAAGAGAATGTACACCGACATACACAGCAAATATACGATAATATAAATATAGTTTGTTTAATCCTTGGTACCATGGCTTTGAATATTGTGATAAAAAAATAAAGAACGTTATCCTCTTTAAAATAAGGGAAAGCTAAAGTGTAATCAATTTGAACTGAGACGTACAAGTATCGATGAGTGTGTTTACCATTTGCACAGAAATGGAAGGTGTTTTGGGGTAAGACGTCACAATATCTTGGTTCTAGAGGAACCCTGGTACCGCCCGACTGAACGAACGTCGCTGGCTGCTTCAACAACGTTGCAAAAGTGATGCGGCGTAAAAGATGGGGAACAGGTTTCAGGACACAGTAACGCTGTGTGCTTGTATTTCATGCATGTACAAGAATGAAAGACTAGTTACACTTTATAGTAGTTAATACATTATTTCCCGATACTATCATCAAATATTAAAAGCTTTGTACATTTTAGTTGAAGAATATACTTTTTCATAGCAATGTCATTTTTATTAATTGCATTCCAAGCAACCTGATTTTAGATGTTAGTTACCGAAGTAATTGCCAAATCATTTGGTCCATAAGTGATTTGTTTAAGAGAGAGTATAAGTGGCACAATAGTTTCAGAATTCTGTTGTGCTTAAAGGGGCCGTTTTGTGTTCATGTTGTGTGTTTGGGTTTACACTGAACACAGCTTGTGCATTATGGGTTGTGCTCCAAAGACAAACATGTTCACTGTTTATTCAGTGTGTATCCGTAACACTTTATACTGCTGTTGTGACAGGATACATGTGTGTATTTGACACGGTCAAAATAATGTTCCACGTAACAACTAGTGGCAATAATAGGCTTGTGCAAATGTATCTTCTCAAATCTCTTTTGTGCTTTTGTAGCATTGTAAAATTTGTAAGAGGAAAGTCGTAAGTGTAAGAAAGCCAGCTGCCAAGGTATTTTTCAAGAGCCTTGTATTTGGTTCCTACCAAACATGCTATGCCTTTTTTTTAATGAAGAAATCTGATTGCTTTGAATTTCACAATCTTAAAACAAGGTCTTTGCGGTTCAATGGCAGCACAACTGTGCACATTTATCTTTCGCCTATTGAATATTCATTATTTATATAGAACTGATCTGTTAATCTAAGATGCAAATGTGTTGTCTTCAAGTGTTTTAAATTGTCTACATTTCACGTCGAGGTGGAGATCATGACATTAGCTAGTCTTTACAACACACGTATGTGTGACATGGACGAAGACACCGCGGCTTTAGATGTCCTCTAGCTTATACAAACAATACTAATATCCTTGTTTTTCACATTACATTGAACAACACTGGCTACAGACCAAATACAGTAGGAGACTGACATCGGGTGAGAAAGACTTGTCTATCTGTGCTAGCAAATAGTAACATAAATGGGTGTCATTACAGCAGCCTTAAGCATAGTTTATCATACAGAGCCCTCTGAACTATTGGCTTTGAAAACAAAGCTAAACAAGAAGAGGTGTTTTCTAGTTTAGTGCATCAGGAGTGTTAGAAATTGAATCCAAGAAGTGCATATCAATACTATTCTACACATTTATGCGCTGAAACCGCTGCATTACATTTAATACAAAATAAATGATTCATTTTGTATTTGGCAGGCTTTATGGCTTTGACACAGAGGGCCACTATATAGGACAGCAAAGCAAACATTAAAAGGCTTTAAACCTTAGGAACTAAACTCACATTCAGCATGGCTCTATGTGCCACTGTATTAAATAAAAAAGAGGACGCTTATGACTCCCAACCAATTGTAATAGACTGGAACACACGTGTTCCACTACATTCCTTTAGAGTTCCTGTACTGTGCAGAACAGGATGTGAATACTGCTGAACCAATGGAAAGGGTACTGTCTGTAGAGGACCTTTGTCCTAAGATAAAGAAAAGCAGATCAAAGAACTTCATCTTAAACATGTTAAACTGGTATTCCAAGTATGGAACAGTAGTAAATACTATTGTATGTCACAGTTGTCCCCACTCTGTCCTGTATTTAATCAATTGGGAGTCAAGAAAATGAAACAGTTTTCTTTTCTCCTGTAATTAATTTCTCTCGTCATTAAATATATCTCCAAACTGAATTATTGTCCAGTACATTGCATTACAAGATACTGAAATACTTCTAGTGTATTTTGGCGAGATTAATATGAGGTTAGTTGGGGCAGTGGTGGGATTTCTAGGCAACACTGCAGTGACACCTAGTGGCGATTCTGTGGTAGAACGGCAAAATGGGGCTAAAAGCAGAGAGAGCGTCAAGAGTTTAAGGATTGCGGGGACGGGATCGGACGGTGATCATGAGTCGGACTGCGGAGTGACGGGTGTAGTCGGAGTTGTAGGGCTGATGGCGGCGTTCTGGTAGCCTGTCCCATAGCAGCTGCTTGGGGACAGAGAGTTGGGCTCCTGTGTCTTAGTCCCTCCGGGACTCAGGTAGGCCCTGTGCGCCGGTGCAGATGACGGCGCCTCTCCGGGCTTGGCGCCGAGGATGAATCGCTGCTCGTCCTGCTCCTCCAGGTTAGATATGTCCTTCATCATGGTTTTACGGTAGGAGACAGACAGCTTGTTGGAGCCGTCTGACAGCAGGTTAAAGTGACGGGCTATGAAAACAATGGGAAGAGGAAGCATGGCCACGACGATGAGAGCGAAACACATGGCCAGAGCCCAGGGAGGGTAGCTTTGGAAGCGTTCCTGAGCCTAGGGGACAAAGAGGATTTTGTGAGGAATGGTTATATTAACGTATCGTGGGTCTCAGACATATGCAAATATGATAGATAAAGTTAGACAAACTTGTGGAACGAGATAAAAGGAAAAGTATTTTGAAAGAACAAACAAGCAAAAAACAACACTGTGAGAATGACCTAGAAATATTTCTCGACTTGCAATGACCAAGTACGCTGCCCAATTTTTGTCCTACGTCCATACAGACACACGCATGTAACAACCAGCGCCAGTTTCGTGGAGAAACAGTTGTCAGTGGTCATTTTTACATGACAAAAATGAAAGAGGAAATGACTACAATATGACTGCATAATTGTTGAAGTCAAAAGTCTAAGACTATGACTAAATTTGAGACTGTCGCTAACATTAGCATACACACACACACATACACACACACACACACACACACACACACACACACACACACACACACACACACACACACATACTGACACAGTCATTTTACAGCCATGCCATCAGGGTGTATTGTCCAAACAGCAGGTTGTGTTTTGGACGGCTTGCTAGCTAGCTGGAGGGAGACAAGAGACATGATGAAGGAAATAAAGAAACACACACACACACACACACACACACACACACACCTGCAGACTGGGACCTACATCTGCTAAGTCTGCGTGTGTGTGTGCATGTGTGTGTGTGTAAACCTCTCTACATAATTGAATTTTCTCCTCTCCATAAAGTTTTCTGTCTCTTATCTGTCTGTCTGTTTGTGGCTCTCATCCATTTCTCTCTAAGACTACCTCTCCTGCCATCCTGCCATCTCTGTCTCCCTCCATCCATCACTATCCCCCTCCTCCACC
>OMKK01041677.1:0-24357 GCA_900302305.1 Polymixia japonica | reverse complement strand
CTTTTGTATTCACCCTCACGTGCGCTCACACATTCTGCTTCTGCACCAACACATCCACCCAGTACTTTTCCTTCACTCGGCTCTCATTTATATTCCTCCCTTTCCTGCCTCCCTCCCTCCTGTTTCTCCCCTTGTGTTGCCTTGTCTGGGTCATTCTCAGCTCCTAAAAAAAATTCAGCCTGCACTGGCCTTCATGTTCAAGATCTCACTTGAATTACTGGTATCGCACGTCTAGTTATTTCATGGTTAGCATAATGACCGCATAAACAAACATGAATACGTTAATTTTACAGTGTAACTATTTCTGTGAAACCAAATGCAAATGTAAAGGTACTGAATGGATTAGACTCAATCAAAGCAATTGATGGACCATTCTGTTTACATTTAGTTAGCCCACATACATGACAAGAGGACATTGCTGTTTCCGATCAATGCATTGACTGATGGATGATTGCTCTTGCTAAGGTTAGTGCTTATTGATGTTGGACGACCCCTTTACCAAGGACGACATTGCTCTTATGCCACTGTTGCAGCGTGTACTGAACCAATACATTACTGAGTAATTTCAATACATTATCCATCTTTCCGTATATTTAAATCATAAACTGTTTACCTAAACTGCACATCAGGATTAAAAGAATGTGGGTGACTAATGGCCAACAAAGATATTTTATAGTATTTGAAGGAGTGAAGCCGTGGCTTTATTTTGACATCACGGGTGTAAAAACTCACCAACGGGAAACTTTGATACGCACATTATCTGCAGATGCCTTCCCACTATAGCTTAAAAAATGTATCCCTTCTATGCTCCCAGAATACATCACTGATGAAGGATCTGCTGGTGCTGTGCAGGTGTTCAGAGAGAGAAGAAAGTGGGTCATGCCAGACTCCTCACAGACCCACTGCAGTTCTAAAGCATTCGCCAAGCCTCCAAGGTGATGTGTATCTCTTGGTGTATCTAGGTTTTAGACAAAAATTGAATTTTTGTCCTGTCATTGTTGTTAAATAAATGTCAGTCCATGAATTTACACAGTTGACATAAGAGATAACACCTAAATGCATTTGAGAATCAGTTGTGAGAGGGCACTCTAATATATCAGCCAGGCATTGGTGGCTTTGCTGCTTTTATGCTAGCTATTCACTTGTCTATTGCCCCGTTGGAATGGACATTTAATCTTGATCATGCATGATTAGACAGTGAATTATGCCACGGTCCAGCAAGTTACATAGACTCATTAATATATTGTACAAAGAGGTCTTTTACATGGCATCAGTCTCACTTAGTGCAATATGTCAGGTCATGCTATGCACCTTGTTGTCTTAGACAGAAATAGAAACTCATTAAAACTGTTTTTCTCACTAATCCTTTGCTGAATTCCCTCTACTTTGACAGCACATCAACAAAACGCTTTGTTGATGGATATTAATAGATTGAGCACACACCTTGTCTGTTGCAGTACCTTTACTGTTTCCATCATATTTTGAATTCATAGTAGCAGTGAATTATAGATATTAGTCTAATACAGTATGCACTTAATAATTCAAAGACCATAAAATAATAATAATTTTTTGATTTTTATTTGAAATTTGAAAATGTTGACAGCACAAATGTGTGGTTTGCATCCTGAATGTTTATCCAGAACATGTACAGTATATACATACACCAAGTACTGAAAATGTAAGCAAATAACTCATCTGATAATTTTGCCACCATTTCCTATGTAGTTATCCTTCTGCTGACGTGTAACATCACTGTTATAACAGCGGTGAGTAACTATGGTTGCTCCATTTCAGAGGCAATTGCCCTGGATATTGTGAGGTGATTTAAAGCTTGCAAATTTTCCCCATCACACTCTTTATACACACACACTTAAGCCCATATTAGTGCTGGATGGCAGATTGCCTTGCTGGGCTTGTGCAGGAACATGTGACGGCCTATAGAAGAGCTCCACCAGATGGTCTCTCAAAGAGGGGCCAGTCCAGCTCACAGGGTGGAGGGCAACACTCGTGTCCCCATTTTTTATAACATAATCCTTTTAAAATAGTTCTGTAGCAAAGCGTACTACTTTTTTTTTTTTATAGTAATTTGTGTTGGCCTAACAGGGTTGATACAACAGTTTATATAATAGGTTCAGACTCACTTTCTAGTGAGAGGAAAAACTTCTACAAAACGATTGATAGCACAACAATTAAAACAAATTATGGTATTTGTTTTTAGGATGGATGGTATGTTAAATCCTTGGTTTAAAAGTATTACAATTGCTTTTTTTTTCTTCAAAGAATTACATAAATCCTGTATTTTAGGTCTCTACAATAAAAAGTTGAACAAAAAATCTTACCATAACACCTTAAAACAAATGACATACTGTAGATTTAGTGACCTTTTCTCTATTTTCAGTGCCATTAAAACCAGTATTCCATAAAAGTTGCAGTAAAACCTATTTCTTTAGTCCAGATACAACAATCTTGGTGCCCCAGCCAATAGCAGAATGCTGTTGCAACATGCTTTTAAATCTGTAAGAACCTCGGCTGAAAGTGTGTCAAGAAATGTAGTCATTAGTAGGGGAATGAATCTGAAGAGACTGAAACTTGTGTTTGTGTGTGTATGTGTGTATTTATTTGAGCACACACAAGTAAATGAATTAAGACAAACACTGGGACGGAAGCTTCTAACATGAGAATTACGTGCATATTAAAAATAATTTGACCATTTTGCATTCTTGTGAGATAGCCTACGAGAGGAAATTATTAATAAAAGCATTACTAATTGAAAATTGGACCTCAACCACTCTGTACAGTCTCTCTAGGCTGTAATCCTTAGCGTGGGAGCGCCCTATATACATGCCTCAGCAGTTGTACTCTTGTGCACTATACCAATTAGCCTACTAATGGAAGTTGTCGACGAGCTAACCCTGCCCCAACCGTAGCCTCTCAGACACACTGCCCTGTTTTAAATCTTTTTGTTTAAAGCTATCACCTAAATGGTTTTTAACTGGTAAACCAGCCATGTTTGATTTATTTGCTCTTGCCTCTTTTACAGCGGTTTTGGACGGTGCATCACTGCTTTGCTTTGAAACACTCCTGATAAAAGTTATCGTGCTCTTGCGATGGGTTGGTAGGGGTGGTTTGTGAAGTGAGGGGTAATCGGTTTTCACTTTGGTTACCCTAAAGTAGAACAACTGAAATGCTTGTTTCACCTGACTGTAATCGCACGTTAAACGGAACCATACTGCCCCCGAGCGGCAACGTGGAGAACCGGCTCTGGAAATGTTCGGAGCTACAATATCTACTAGGTAGAGGACGTGAAGTGAGAGCAAAGTAGACCTGTACGTAGGCCTGTTTTAGCGTTTTGTTTCATTTGTGACATTAATGTTAATGTAGAACGGGCCGTTAGCAATTTATGTATTTGTTATCACAATTTGTTATCGTAACATTAAAGTTCTGCATTAACAGCCCTCACAACAGTGTCATCCCCTTCTCTACTCATCTCTATTGTCTCTACAATTTTACTCTTACTGAAAACATCTTATTAAAAAGTAATGTAATGTTCTTGAGTTTGGATATAGCCTATTGTATGCTTGGCAGAATAATGAGACAAATCCGTTATTTGAAAGGAAATGATGAATTTCAGCTTTTAAATATACCATTTTCTACATTGCAATTGTGGCCATCGGATTTTGGGCTCAAGTGATCCATCACACAGCCAACGACATGTCAAATGTGTCTCAAAGTCTCAAAATGTCGTTCTCAAAGAGAATAAACTGGAAAGACGGATGTGATGAAGAAATTACTATGAATTTACTGCTTATACAGTCGTCACCCCTAACCAGCCTCACAAAGACTTTTCACAGTTTTGCACTACTATAATGTGCAAAAAACAAGAAAAAACCATTAGAGTTAGTTTAAATTAACCCATGGTGGAGCTAACTTCCGGGTTAGCCTACAAAAAAAAACGTCATCACTTAGGCCTGTCCGAATTGTATGAGTGGCAACCCGTGGAACCAATCAGATTCTTCCACCGACGCGTAGGCGGAATTTTCTGTACAGTACTGATTAGTCCAACATGGCGGATGTATCGCTTGCCTAGAGGATAGTGAGACCACACTTAGCAACCTTAGCTAGATCGATTCGGAAACTACACGCTTAAAGCGGGGAGTATATTTGTATACATTAGTGTTTGGCAACATCGACTTCTGAAAATGAAGGGAAAAGAGCGGTCGCCGGTGAAAAAACGCTCACGGATGCTAGATGATATCCGAGAACGTGGAGGCCACCCAACAAGTAAGAAGATGGTAGCTCTGTCGGGGACGAGCAGCAACAACGGGAATAGTTCTAACAGCGGCGCTTCGTCGAGAAGAAGTTTACCTAGCGACAAAAGGGACATGCGGGATCCGGGACATAACATATCTAGTCGAACTAACTACGACTACGGCGGCAACACTGCCGGTTCGAGTAACAAAGTGCACGGCGGCGTCGACGTCGCCGCGGACGCCGCTTTCAGGGCCAGTTCACGCTGCGATCCGCGGTCCCCGTCGAACACAGACTGTGAGTACAAGACTCTTAAAATAAGTGAGCTGGGCTCCCAGTTGAACGACGAAGAGATTGAAGACGGACTGTTTCACGAGTTTAAGAAATTTGGCGATGTGAGTGTCAAAATAAGTCGAGTTAACGACGAACGAGTGGCGTTCGTTAATTTTAGGAGGCCTGACGATGCCAAAGCGGCCAAGCACGCCCGCGGCAAGTTAGTGCTCTATGACCGGCCTCTCAAAATTGAGCCAGTTTACATGAATCGACGGCGGAGCCGCTCACCTGTTTCAAAAGACAATTTCTCTTCAGGACACAGACATTTGCACACTCTATCACAAAGACCTCTATCGCCTACTGGTTTAGGTTATAGAGACTACCGATTACAGCAGCTGGCCCTGGGTCGCCTTCCCCCGCCTCCTCCACCGCAACCTCCCCACTTGAGAGACTTAGAAAGAGAAAGGGATTTTTCTATCTTTGATACCAGGAATCGGCCCCCATTCATTCCCGAATGTGCTGTTTTCCGCGAGGAGGACCTCATGCCCCTTGAAGATGACCAGAGGGCAAACAGGACGCTGTTTCTTGGCAATCTTGACATAACGGTAACAGAGAGTGATCTGAGGAGGGCGTTTGACAGGTTTGGGGTGATTACAGAGGTGGATATCAAGCGGGCAGTGCGTGGGCAGAACATCACCTATGGCTTTCTTAAGTTTGAGAATCTTGACATGGCTCACCGTGCCAAAGTGACAATGTCTGGGAAAGTGGTGGGCCACAACCCAATTAAAATTGGCTATGGCAAACCTACCCCCACAACCAGGCTGTGGGTAGGGGGCCTCGGACCCTGGGTTCCAGTTGCTGCCCTGGCTAGGGAGTTTGATCGTTTTGGCACCATCAGAACTATAGACTACAGAAAAGGAGATGCTTGGGCCTACATTCAGTATGAAAGCCTGGATGCAGCCCAGGCTGCCTGTTTGCACATGCGGGGCTTCCCTCTTGGTGGCCCTGATAGGAGACTCAGAGTAGACTTTGCAGACACAGAGCACCGCTACCAGCAGCAGTATGTGCAACTTCTCCCCCTGCCACACTATGACTTGGTCCCTGAGCCCTTTGCCCATCACCCCACCCCAGAGTCCATGAGAGGGAGAGAGAGGTCTCCTCCAGTCCCTCTTCGCTTCCGAGAGAGGGACCTCTACTCTGGTGCTGAATGGCCCAGCCTGGGTGTCCATGACAGAGTCCGAGGGGCAGGCTTTGAACCCTTAGATCATATGGACAGGCGGTCCCGTGACACCTGGTCCATGGAGCGCGAACGGGAGTTACAAAGCCGAGATCAGGGGCGTAAAAGAAGACAGTTGGAAGATGGCCGACGCCTGGACCGTTCACCAGACAGTGAGTATGGTCGCCGTCGTCATGGCAACTCATTGGAGCACAGCCCCGGAGGGAGCAGCCGAGATGGCGGGCGCTACAGTGACCCAGAGCGCCTACCTCGGTCCGGCAGACCTTCCCCAGTCAGAGAGCGCCAGGGCGGTCTGGACACAACTGGGCTCGGAGAGAAGAGACGGAGGACGCTCAGCCCAGCTGACCCTGGCTCCAGTTTAGAGAGGGATCGCAAACGCAAAGCTGCCAACTCCTGTAGGAGCCCTATGAGGAAGGAGGACCGCTCAGAACACCCGGTCTCCTCCTCCCCCAACTCTTCTTCCTCCAAGTCCGGCCTGCAGTCCAAGCAGGGGGCAAAGGGACAGAAGCTGTCCCAGGCCTGGCAGGGGGCTCTCCTACTGAAAAACAGCAGCTTCCCCACATCAATGCACATGCTGGAGGGGGATATGGCTGTGGCTGCCAGTCTGCTGTTTGGGGGCTCCACCGCTGGGCAGGTGTCCCAGCTGAAGATTTCTCAGCGCCTACGCTTGGACCAGCCCAAGCTGGACGAGGTGTCCCGCCGCATCAAGGCTGCCAGCCCTGGTGGATACGCCGTCCTCCTGGCTGTGCCCGGGAAGTCTGAGGATGCACTCCAGGACGCCGGCTCTTCTGCCGAGAGGCCACTGAAGAACCTTGTCTCCTACCTGAAGCAGAAGGAGGCGGCCGGTGTCATCAGTCTCCCTGTGGGGGGCAGCCGTGACAAGGATCACACAGGAGTCCTTCACGCTTTCCCCCCATGTGATTTCTCCCAGCAGTTCTTGGATGCCTCCTCCAAAGCCTTTGCCAAATCAGAGGACGACTACCTGGTGATGATCATTATCAAAGGAGCATCATGAAATGAAAAAAAAATTCTAAAATGGTTGTATTCACACCTGAGCGCAGTGTTTTACTATGAGTTGTAAAAATGGGGAGTTGAGGTTAGCAGGTGTGATTAAGCTCTCATTCCCACAGTCAAACAGCCTATTAAGAGAAACTACAGGGCTTTGGTTTTAAGTTCATTGACCTGCATGTTAGTTCGCATTTCATCCCTGTTGAAGTTATATTTGTACCGTAAATGAACATGTCATATTGCAACATTTTATTGAGTTGGAGAATTTGATTATTTAAGTAATGCAGGTTACATGCCCCCCTCTCATATTTGGTTATCAAATAAATGTAAACTACCTGAACGGTACTGTGCTTGAAGAAATCAAGACTAAGATGCATTTTTGTGAATCATAACAATATTGGTTGCTAAAATTGCTTATCACAATTTTAAAAAGATCATTCCTTTATGTCCATTTGATATTTTGGCAAACTGCAGCAAAAATGAAATTCTAAATATATATTTGAGATCCAAAACAGAATGGCTAACCTTAATTTTCTGTGTAGTCACTTAGTTTTGTTTGGTCAGTTGCAACATTTAAGTATGCCATGGCTACCAGGGAATTTAATCAATCTCATGTACATATTAATTTCCCCTGATTAAAGAAGTATACCCATTTTTATTTGAAACTTTAGCTCTTTGCTCATTATTAGGCATATTTCAATTTGCGCCTATACTATTTTGTTGCTGACCCAAGGACAGCTTTTAATTTTACCTGTTAATTCAGAATATCACTGTCAGTTGTGGCCATGCTACCTGAATCTCGAGAAAAATTTGGAAAAATCTTTGTACAAACTGTTTTATTCTGTAGACAGCATTGTATTATGACTCTTGGTATCTGTGCCCCGCTCCATTTTACTTTTAATCAAAGGTAATCTAAGTTCAGGCTATGTTTTAATCGGAGGTAATCTAAGATCAGGCATGTTGACATGGACATTTAAGTATCAGGAATGGTTGTAAAACAATTCAATTTTATTTCAAAGGTCATCAGTTTTCTGAGGCATGTCTAAAGGTTATTTTACATACTAGAGTCGAATGAATGCATGTTTCCAAGCACTGGCACCAACAGCACACAGGCCTATTTATAATTTTAATTAGTATTGCTATTTATGTCAATTCGGTCCCCTAACTGTTGAACACAAGTATAAATTGGGTCTGCCTCATGTGAAATTGTTTGAATTTATGAGGAGGGTGCTGGTTTATGGTTTAAGAAATAGGTATTTTGTGTAAATAATTTGACAACAAAAAGCTTGATTTGAAAACTGTCTATACAAACATGTCAGAAGTCTGACGTGTTACTAATTGCTATGGTTTATGGTGGCAAGGCCACCTAGAGAATCATTTTCAGTGGTTTTAAGGTGCATTTGACCTATAGAATCGTCTCACTTAATTTTTGTTCTCCATAGTGTTTACTTGTAGAAACTTTAAATCCTAGGGCAAAGGCCAGGAGAGCAGGAAAGAAAGCGGCAAACTGCAATTGGTTAATTGACTGACCATCAAAGTATACACATGGTAGATGCTATGGTTTCTAAACCAGAATGCATTCTTCCTTTCAGTGGCCCATGTAGTGATCATGTGTACTAATGGAGATCATTGGTTGTCGAGTCTCCAAACATGACATCCAAATTAGAAGTGGCTTACCAGAACCAATTGCAGTATTAGGCAATATAGACTTAAGCCTTTTAAGAGACTGTTTGTTGTTGGTGCCATTGCCCCTTTGTGGTTTCACCTATGAAAAATGAATGACATGTACTCATTATTGGGTAGATAACTGAAGAAGTGTAATCTGGGTCGATGATTGATAATCTATCTGAAAAGCATTTAGCTACTGACTACTTTGACTACCTCTACCATGAGTTTGCCTAAATTCTTTTGTACATTTTTAAGAACAGTCATTGCTTTAAGAATCAGTTTGCCATCAAGTCTATACACAATCTCCATGGTTAATAGCTATAGCTAAGCACCAAAAATGTCTTACTGTACACAACCTGACAAGGTAGCATTACTGATAATGTGGTGGTGCCACTCAGAGAATTAATCAGAATACATGACAAAAACAATATAATCAGATTACAATTAAAAGTATACACTTAAAAGTATACCCTAGGCTAATTAGTTGCTTTGTTTTTGTAATTTTATTTCATAATCCAGCAATTGCAGTTTCTGCCCCAACATTGCATGTACACTATTTATAAAAAAAAAAAAAGATTATGTAACATGTAAGAGCTTCATGTATGCCATGGAACCCCTCATAATTGACCAGTGAGTCCAGGAGTGGAAATCATCACTATTACAACAATGGACTTGAGGAAACTCCCAGAATGCATCATAGCAAAGGGGCCCTTCTGCGATGGCCTTTTATTCTCCTCTGAAAGGACTGATCTTGATTTGTTTTAATGCTTTGATTTCAGTACCATGTTTTAAATGGAAAAATCTATGCTGTACTCAGGATATCTAAAGAAAAAAACCCCATAAGAGACCGTCATTACCCATGCGCCTAAGAGGTATGCCTACCTGTCAGCAAACAAAGTGCAACTTGCACTTCATAGATTTTGTCTCAGTTCTAATAAATATTCTCTTTCCTGGGAAACACAAATGTATCTGCCTTGGAAGACGCCTTTTGTGACCTTTTCTGTTCTTGGAATTGTCTTTAAAACGCAAAGGCTTATCAGTTTGAAAGTGGAACCCTGCTCTGCCAGAAAGGAGAGGAAAAGTGTGAGATCGAGGGAAGACCGCTTGTCAGTTCTGTATTTTGACGTTGATTGTCACTTGTTGAATCACCTTTTCCCCAAGAGATTCTGATGTGGGCCTCATTGATATTGAAACTTGAGCCCATTACTAGCTTTAAAAAAAAAAAAATCTAAATTCTTTTCTCAAGGCAAATCTAGAGTTACTGTCCCCCTTAAAGATGGGGCTTATTACTCAGTCACCTCTGGCCTGTTTGTCGGGGGCATGTGGCTGAGAACCACAGGAGACCGTATCCTGGGTAACATCATCACCCTGGGATGCCTCAATCCAGCTGCCCGGTGTCGTCTTCTCCACGGCAGGCTTCGTCAATATCACGGTGGTCGTCTACATCCGACGGCCTCTCAGAGGGAGGAACACATTTCAGATTCTTTTACTCAGGTTCACCTGGCTCCAACAACATACGGGTACAAAAAGTGTTGGCTCAAAGTCTGCCCCAGCTTTTGAAGCAGCAGGATGTGATTTGTTTATGTATATAGTTGGCTGTTGGTTTACCACTCCTTCCGTTGGAGTCGTGGAGGAGATCTCTGTATTAGGCCCAGGCTCCATACGTGCCTCATCCTGTGATGGAGAACAAGCGTTGCATATACTCAGGTTGAGATGGTGTGACAAGCGTCTGCTTCCTTGTTTGTCAAGTGGAACAAAAGCGCTATGGGAGACAAAACATTGCATATATTCTGTGCAGGGATCCCTAATTTTTGAGTTGATATGTTGATATATACTTTTTATAGTCTGTTCCAAAGGGAACATGAAATCAAAGTGAAGAGTATCCTGTTGTCTTTGAGGCAGAATCGACAGGATGTACCACCTCAACAGGACGCCGTCTCTGCTTCTGGTTTCATCTGTAAACAGAGCTGAACACCCTACACTGGTGCCTATGATAGCCACCCCGTGTTACGTCCTGGAGACCGACACAATGTTTCCCAGAGCTTTGTGTCATACAGGTTTGAGCCCTCTTAATGCTGACCATACCAACTCCCCTCCCAGGTAAAGTATTCAGCTAGCCTTAATATGCTTGGGTATGTGTAAAATGTAAAAGCACACTATGAACACACCCCGAATAACAACACACTTGATAGATGGTGTGAATTTGTGAATCAAAAATGATCGCGATAGTGGTTGAGGCCCTCATTAGCTGATGCATGGTCAGCTGATGATGGTGTATGATTAAGAAGTGATGTCAGAGAAAGTTTTGCTCTTGGCCTGTACTTGCAGAGTAGGTCATGTAGGATTACTCATCAGCTGCCCGGTGTAACCACATGATCAGAAAAGCCTGGATTATTGTTGTTATGAGGTGTGTGATGAAAACAGGCATTGGGGTGTTTTTGCAGTATCTCTATTGGGAGAACACAGTGGTTGATACAGTATGACAGCATTTTGTAGCAGTTAAACTGAAGATTAGTATTAGAATGTAGGTGTACATATACACCCTAATAGTTATTCAATCATTGTCAACTTTTGCATAAGGTCTACACATCTCCATTTCACATGGCCTGGCTAAAGAATAGTCCATGGCATAGAACCCGAGCAGTGTCATATTATGGGAGTCTGGATGAATTTAATATTAATAACCAGGATAATTGTCTTTCCCTTTTATAATAAGAGAGATGGATGTCTGGAAAATGGCAAAAGATAATTAATATAGAAGATTTGGTGATGGTACCTAAATTAATTGGCCTATGTTGTATAATTGCACTGAGGATGAGAAATGTAGGATACGTAATTTAGGATTTTAAAAGCAATGCCAAACAATACTTGGCATAATGTAAATGATGAAAATGTGATTTTCTTAGTCCACACTGGTAAGAGAAAGATCAATATAGCCTAAGAGAAAGCTACTGGGTCCACTGAAAATGTACTATCTGTAATATCTATGAAAAAGCTATAATTGTTCAATCTCATCATGCACTGACATAGGAAGTCTATTCTAAATGCACAAATTTCCTTTCGTTTGGATCTTTGGAAAGTGGTTTCGCCATATGAAACCTGACTGAACGCAATCTAATGAGAACATGTCATTAAAATGTTAAGTTTTACAGGATCTGTGGATCAATAACCTCTCGGGATGGAAGCAAGAAAGGAACTCCATTTGAAAAGGCACGAACTTTGCCTGTAAAGTTGAAATGTAAAGTTCTGAATACACACTGAATAGTTGTTTCACAATTCAAGGACGTCGTCAGACAAGGAGAACTGCCTTGGTGAGTACAATTTTAAATGTTTTCATTGGCTCTCATATTTGTAAATCATTAACTTTACTTTTGTGTTGGAGTTGCATAGTATTTTCTATCTGTATTGTAAAACTATTTATGTACTTAATGTTTTAATAAAGTCCACTATTTTTGGAATAATAATTGGCTTTTGTGTCTTTTTTATTGATATATGTTGCTTGTTATATGTTACTAATGTTTCAGTGAGAATGTATGTTATGCAGATTGTTGGGAATTAACATACTATTATAGGTAGATCGCTCTGGTCTATTTAGGCCCTTTGCCTCTAGAGGGCAGAGTTTGGTTGTAGAATAACATCTAGATTGCTAAAGATTATGGACAAATGTTATGTTTAGAGTGGGAAATGATATCTATGTTAAATGTATTATTCCCTATCTTTCAAAAAGAATGTGATAATGTAATCCAATTATTATACAGGTGAGGAATTATCATTAGGGCAATTCATTATGATAAGTTAAACCTTTTTAATCTTTATCTTCAAAGGCCATTATGACCTTAGTGTTTATGGCTATTTAAGCAAACATTCCCATGGGGTAAAACATGCTGATGAAAAAGAATCTCTCCAAAAATGGCGCATCTCATCATAACTCCAAATACAGGCCCAGTTTTCTTACAGGTAATAAAAACAAACCACGTACAGCTAAAGTGTAAGTACAGCAAAGTACATTTAAGACTGTCCAGCTATCACATGCTTTGTCTTTGTGTCAAGAACTCAATTGCTTAAACACATTTCCTGAAACGGTCATCAGTCTCAAAACTGTAAGTGCAAACCCCACAACATCTGAAGTGTGTAGCACACCATATTTCACCTGCAAAAGAACCAAAATAAATCAAAATGTTTAACTTGTGTCAAAAAACATACATGCATCAGTGAATCTATCAGTGTTACCGAAATGAAAGTTCCCTTTATCATTGTCTAAACCAAGACAGGCAAAATGCTAACTGTTATCAATATGACACTGTAGGCTACTGTACAATACTGTCAAATCTTTGACAATGTTTCTATGTAGCCAACTGTATAGTCTTGCTATCAAAGATTATGCCACAAACTATAACACTATAAATTCAACTAAAATATTTTTTTCCCATTACAGTATGTACCTTTATAGTACATTAAAACAAAATACAAAAATACAAGTTTATACAGTACAGTAAAGATACCATTTCTATAGACACTATAGTCAATACAAAACAAAATCTAAATGGAAAGACTCAAGATATAAATCCACTCCATCTCACTGGTCATCCAGTCTCTCTATCTGCCCACAGAACTGTCAGTGTATTGAATATTGGTTGTAATATTTTGCAGGTAAGGATTTGCACAATGAACATACTGTATGTATAAATGCACATGAGTGTGATACCATTCAACAGAAAAACAATGTAATCCATTTTGATCAGCAAGACTCAATTACTTACTCAATGAATTATTGGGCCAGTTGTAGACAATTGTATTGATAGGTTTGCATAAATGTGCTTCACATTTGCGTTTTGTGTGAAAGCAACGAGAAATGGTATAAGAGTGGTGAACAAATGAGTTAATGATGTGGGGTGTTTCACACAGTTTCGAGAACATAGTCATTTGAGGATTGTGTTTAACCAATTGAAACTAATTTTAAAAGCTTATTGTGTCCAATCCAATGAAATGAACATTAACAAAGCCAGTTGTCAGGCAAAAATGTGGCCTTTAAATGCTTAAATCCATTAATACTTCAAAGCTTGCCATTAGTACATACAATATTTGAGAAAAGTCAACAGAAATCAGAAATCACCCTGGAAAAGATCAACCCTAATCTGGCCTTCACCACTAATTAAATAGTTACACATGGTTTTTGACGGGGAGCCAATGCAGAGATCTAACAATCTAAGACTACTAACCTTTGTTTGTCTTTTTCATTCACCAATATTTACACAGTGTCAAGGCAAGTTGAATCATACGTCATTCTAAGTATGTTCGCAGTTATTTCTTGTCCCTTGTGTTTACTGTATGGCGTCAGATTGAACAATAACTAAGAGAAGTTACATTCTAAACAGACAGAAATTAGGTTATGCTGACATTAGATTGAAGGACGTTAATATACTCAGTTCCTTTTGTTTCTTTTATCTGGTTTCACTCACTAAATTTACTTTGTAAATGCTGTTGTTAAGTGGTTGCTTATCAGTATGTATTAGGTATAGCTCAGGTAAAGGAGGAGTTTAGGCTGATATTGAACTCTATCCAAATCGTGGCTGTATAAAGAGTGCCTCCACTGCCTTTTGTGAGTTATTCAGTCACCTTTACGGAGATGAAGTCTGCCATTGTGTTGCTGGCCTTTGTGGCTGTCTCAGAGGGCCTTCTCAAGTAAGTGCTAAAATTCAAGAATGGTGAAAATGACAATGACAGAGGCAATATTTTCTTATATGCTTTAACATGCTGTGTGACATAGGGCAAGGCCTTACCGTATTCACTGAGGCTCTGTTCATTAGAGAAGATATGTGCTAGATGCATAAACTCAAGTTAAATGAAAAGCTCTATAATATCTACTGTAGGCCAAGGTTGGCATTTCATTATTCCACAGGCCTATCAGCCAGCAAAATATTATCAAGCCTGAAATATGAGTGCAATGCAGGATTCATATGTTCTTAATGGGGCCAATTGGATGACTTGTTTGTACAGAATTCCTCTGACTAGAGGGAAATCAGCCAGGCAGCTTCTGGAGGAAAAAGGCCTGTTTGAAGAGTTCAAGGCAAAGTATCCCTACAACCCTGCTGCAAAGTTTCAACCCAGGGTTGACCAGAGTGTGGTGCCCCTGACCTTTGATCCAGACGTGAGTTGCATATAACTACTGTACAGCCTGTTCTGTCAAACTGCAGAACCCATAGACTAAGCTATCTTCTTTTGAACAAAGGTAACATACTATGGATCCATTGGTATCGGAACTCCCCCTCAGTTCTTCAAGGTTCTTTTTGACACTGGCTCTTCTGACCTGTGGGTGCCCACCTTTAACTGCACCAGTCCTGCCTGCTGTAAGTACGATAGCAGCTCATTTTCAGCATAATACATCTAACGAGTCCTTATTTGTTGTGGTCCTTCAATAAAATGTGACAGAGGTTGCCTATAGTTTGCTTTAAGAAATCAAGATGAGTAATTTGTTCAAATTTGGTCATTTATTTATTTTAGATCAAGTTATATGCATCAAACGGTCTCAAATCATGAGCCTATGCATTTTGCTAGGTCTATGCAACACAAAGATAAGCAGCACTGATTACTTTATCTATGAGACCTAGATTTGATGTAAAACACTATATTTTCAAGGGTAATACAGATTAGATAACATGGACTCCTTCCTTTTCTCTCCCGTGCTGCTCTGTCTCTCTCTCTCTCTCTCTCTCTCTCTGTCTCTCTCTCTTGTCTGTCTCTAGATCATCATGCAAAATTCAACAGCACGGCGTCCTCCACGTTTCAGGCTGGCACTAAGTCTTTCTACATCTCCTACGGCACTGGTTTCATGTCAGGAATTGTAGGATACGACACAGTAGAGGTGGGAAACTAAAGTGGATATTAAATCCTTGACATGACAACTTCTTGCCTCATCCACTCCACAAACACTGCAAGAACTGAATATTCCATTCTCATTTTGTATGAAATGAAGACATACGTATAGGGTGCATCTCCTTGGCCAGTAAACATATACTGTTTTTGTCCTATCAGATAGGCGACTTGTATGTGGAGGACCAAATATTTGGCCTCAGTCACACAGAGGCACCTTTCCTGCAGTATGTACCGTGGGATGGAGTTCTGGGTCTGGCCTTCCCTGGTGCATCTGATGAAGGAGGCACACCCCTGTTTGATAACATGTGGAATCAGGGCAAAATCCCCCAGTATCTGTTCTCCATGTACCTGAGCAGGTGAACTGGTTTCACATTGATAATCAATTGCAACATTTGCCGGCCTCATATACACACTTGTGACTTTCTTTTTTTAATTTTTTTTATTCATGAAACGTGTTGTTCTTCTCTGCCTTCAGTTCTGTGGAGGGAAGTGTGATAATTCTGGGAGGAACAGACCCCTTGTACTTCACTGGAGGCATTAACTGGATCCCTTTGTCTGGAGCTACTAACTATTGGAGCATCACAATAGATAGGTGAGCAGGCGGTAATGAGGGAGTGGACGTATCACATATCAATAGGTAGTTTTCAATTTAATGTCAGACACTGACATAGTACATTTCTGTGACCAAGTGTATTTTTACATTTAACACCAGTGTAGTAGATGGCAGGCCAGGTGACGGTCACCAGAATGATTACACTTCCTGCTTCTTCTGTGAGTTGTTGTTAATTATTTATATGGACACTATTCTTTATGTGTGCTCCTTTTGTTGCAGCATCACCATCAATGGGAACACTGTTGCATGCTCTGGGCAATGCCAGGCAATAGTGGACTCTGGCACTTCTCTTATTGTAGGACCTAGCAAGGACATCAACAACATCAACGGTTGGGTGGGAGCCTACACAGACCAGTTTGGCAACGTGAGTTGATTTCATTATTTCTCACTCATAAGAGTAGCGTGGCTATAATATTAGATGTGACGGCACTGGGTCCAAAACAAGGCGATAACATGCTATGGTTCTGTCTCCCAGGCTATCGTGAGTTGCAGCAACATGGACCTCATGCCCGACATCGTGTTCAACATAAACGGTTACGGCTTCAGTCTCCCTCCGTCAGCCTATGTCAGGAAGGTCCGTCCTCTAAGCACTACATTACATATGTATGAATTATGACGGGGAATAATCATGAACTACATAAGTAGCCTACTCAGACTTGCAGACATGCACAATTGAAAACCAGTTGAAAGGCAGATCTATTTAGATACTCCGGTGTGGACGATATTTGATTCAACAATAAACTGGGATAGTTAAGATTTGTTAAAAAAAAAAAAAAGGTTTGTTCCCTGCCGTCTGTCTCATCAACTCTATTCTCTTCAGTTTCCGTCTAGGTGCACAACAGGGTTTCAAACTGGGAGCTGGATCCTGGGTGAGGTCTTCATGCGGGAGTTCTACACTGTGTTTGACGTTGGGAACAACAGGGTGGGCTTTGCTCAGGCCGTGTGAATGAATCCAACGGAGAGCTCATCCTTTGGGCAGATGCCTTGTTCTTGAGATTTTGACTGAGATTTTGACTATCGTTACATCACCACAATTCATTGCTATATTGTCATAAAAACAAGATATTTTCTAAAAGCATTTATGTTTGTAAGTGAAGCTCATAAAATCATATTTTTTCACTTTTGACTCAATACTTGCCTTTATTGTTTCCTCCTCTTGTGCAGGAGTAATTCTGAAATTGTGTTGTGCTGCATGGGTAATGGGGTTGTTAGGACCACACGTAAGGGCAAGAATCAATCCAAACATGTCATCAACTGGATCTTTGTTTTGGTGTTCGAGTGTTGTTGGAAAATAACTGACCACTAGATGGCAGACAACTCACTGAACGACACACTGTCATTTAGCCATTCATTTGAGTTCTCCTGGGAGGGGCTTGAGGAAAGGATGAGTCATCTTCCTTAGCATTCAGCCTTAAAAACACACAACCACCTGCCAGTCATTCAGTGTCAATAGGCACTGGCTTACATTCATGCCATCTGTGTCTATAATGTAGTGATTTTCTTTAGGCCGGTCGATCTGCTCCAATTATAACCCGATCCAAGAGGGGATGCACCATTCTCGTCTTTTAAAGCATATCCATTAACACACTCTTTTGTATAGGTAATTTTGTCCATTTTAATTATGTATGAATAAAACAATTCTGTATTTAATCCATTACCACAGCCACTGCTTCCAGTTGTTGTTGAAATCAGATTAACATGTATGATACAACAGACCTGGCAGAGGCTGCATATGTTGTGGGTAAACATAGTAACATGAGACACCTGACTGGAGTCACTGAATCAAGAGCTATGGACTCCCACCCCCCTCCAGCCCTCTTTAATCATTCATCCAGTGGAAGACTCCAACGCAGTTGCAGGGCAGCAGGTGATGTTACAGACTGCAGCATCTGTCAAGAAGATGGACTGAGTTCTATACTGAAACCTCCCCCCTGAAAAACATTCAGGAGAGTGCAGTTTGCAGTTTGCATATAAAGAAATGGGATATAAGGCCGTATGTTATCATGAATACATCTACAGTATATCACGCATATACTGTATCTAGAGGTACACAACATGAATATAAAGAGAGCAATATCGTTTGATATCTGAGACATAATATTGATTCTCATTTATATCTCTCGCGAAGTCGCAAAACAATACTTAGTATCAGTAAAATGTGATAAGTGGATGATTTGGTTGTACAATAATATTGCAAACAGGTAAGAGAAAAGGAATGATGGTAAACAGCAAACAACCCAAATGAAGTTGAAAAAACAGCCACGCCAAATAAAGTAAGATGAAGGGACGGGGTGCAATAAATACCGATCCCTGAGCGAACGAGTGTTTCCGCTCCAGTGATCTGTGCGCTTTAGCATTCCACCCTCAAGTGACCAAGACTGTGTCATTAGGGTGATACAGAGACAGAAGCCGGTGGAGTTGCATGCTTGCTGAAGCCTCATCTTGACGTCTGTCCACAAACATAAGCCTGCCACATTTGGCGCGCAGTCACTCATTCTACCCTCCGTTAGCTGCAGCTCAATCTGAAGGGTTGACAGTAAATCTCTTGGATGTGTTGTTTACCTTAAGAGATGTAGTGGACATGATTCGCCTTTTTACACTGTACTTTTGTTGTTTATGTAGAAATACAGGGCAGGTACAGTAACAGACAAGAGGACAGTTAATACAGTAGATAACAGAGAACGTACAATAGGTTATAACACATCGTTGGGCAGGTTTGTGATTATCAACACCGACACACAAATCTCACCGTTACTAATGACAACTCCAACTGTACTGACTTTAAACAATGAGTCTATAAGTAAAAAGCATCGCAGCCGTTAATCTTTTCCAGCTTGAACTGATTCATTCTTTGGTTGGAGGTGACTTTCAACAGGAGAAAAACTAAGTGCTGAAAACCGCCAGGAAGTGCACTACATTAGCATGAGTTTTAAATGGCTTTATCACTGTTGACAGAAACATACTGATCTTCATAATCATATAGCTACATTATCATACTATCAAAATTCTCACAATGTCTTTACTAGCATTATTCAAAACACAAATTCACAGACAGACTGATTTGATTATCCTGAGAAGGGAAGTGAGGTGAATGGAAAAAACTAAGGTTTCTTCCTTGTACTAAAAGTACATTATCATTGCTACAACTGGTCTGGGTCTATTTAGCTGCTTACTTCACTGATCCTGACCTGTGCTTAAGCAAGGAGGTCCTCAGAGGAGGGTGATGATGGGCCTCTATTTATTTAGGTACTTCGATTACAATGCAGTAAAACTGCTTTAGTGAAGTACAGTATACGCTATTACCTGAAACGAAGCTCTGGGAGAAAAGTTCATGAGTGACAGAGCTGTAGTGTGCATTTCAACCTCTGAATTTAGGTTTGTGACATCATCGTTTCCATGTGGGTAAAATCAGTATCAGTGTTTACTGTCTATGTATATCTAGGACGGAAGACATTATTTTGTGATGAAACCATATAAGTCATCACAAACATTAAGTTAAAGTCAAGGTAAGTCCAAACACAGTGAGCCCCTTGGATTTGAGGAACAATGTACTGTAGTTATTTTAGCAACATATGTGAAAAACAAGATACTTGTAATCAAAGTGCTACCATTATATTTACATTTCAGCTGTGACAGTTGAGTGGGTTTGCGTATTAGCTGTACTAGTGGCTGCTATTTTCGTCTGTGTTTATGTGACTATTGCCTGGTTGGTATTTGTAGATTTGCCTACGGTTGGGAACTAATGCCCAGAAGTATTCAGTAACAGCTCTCATTTGTTTCCCCTGGGTCCTGAATGCCCTCGCTGCCACCAACTATCCCAGGTGTCAGAGCTATGTTGTCCTACATAGAATTCAACTACAGCAACATAATGCAGACCCTAATAGATATTAAGTGGCCAATACTATTCTTAGCCTGGTAAACCAGGCTTCACAGCAGCAAAATGTATTGGGAAATAATGCAGATGTAATCCAATATGGTTGGATGTTCACATAGCTCCAACTAGTCTAGACTTATACTGTATATCATTTTGATTGTATCATAAAAACAGACTTATTATCAGAATTCAATTCCATTGACATTAAAATGAAATTGAAAACAGAATTCACTAATTCCTATGATTCTAGACAGTCGAATAAATATTTGGGAAAATAATATAATAAAAAAGTATAATAATACTCAGAAATCTACAAACTGGAGGACCGACACTGACAATAGAAATCTGAAACATCTGTAACATCTAGATGACCTTGATTCCATTGTAGTCCTACATTTTTAACATCAGAAACTGTGATATTTCCTTTATATAAATGTGGGTATTGTTGCTGTACTACTATATTGACAAGGTTGGATTTACTCCATTCACTGTCAATTGGACAAATTCAATAATTTGTCTCTTGATGAAAACATAAAGAGGATTCTAGCTCTAGGAGACATTTTCCTCTGAGATCAACTAATATTTTAGACACATACTACAACACCAAATGGTGGGAATAATGGTGTAGTTGACAATTATGATTATTTATTTTTCTAAAAATATTTGTGTTGGGGGTAATTATTCTATATAACTGTGTTTCCCTGAATTTCAACTATAGTAAAAAAATAAAAAGTTACTTTGATCAATGCTTCCTGCATTTTCACCTGGAAATTGTCATATGCTGTGATTCATAGAAGATTACTTAAATTACTGACAAATCTGTGTAAATGTATCTCCTTTGATAAATGTATCACGGTTAATAGATAATAGTTTCAATTTCAATTTACGTAAACCACAATTAATCCCTTTCCATAAATACCTACAGTATATGGGCTCATTTTTAGATTATGATAAACTGTCAGATCATCAGATTTGCGTTGAAAAAGAAAATTGTAACTGTCTTAAAATATGACAAAAATCAACAAATGTCATGTCACATTCATAACAGTAATCCTCATTCTATGACCTATTGTAAACAGAAATGTGAAATATAGTAATATCATATTTAAAAAATGGGCTGTTGAAGTTGATAGTCAAATGAGCTACATAAGGCAGAAAATAAAAATCATCTTGGTCTGTTGTGCTGGATAAATGTCAACCATAATATAAAAATGTAAAAATGTCCATCAATATACTTTCAAAACAACTGTCTAACACGTAGGCCTACAATCATTCTTAATTTTAATTTAACTTCCTGTCAAATATTTATTTCAGCTTTTCCAGTAGGGTCAGCTAATAAGCATTTAAGACCAAATCTAATCTAATCTAAATTCACCCCAGTAGAAAGTCAGACTATTGGAAAGTATTTCCACCATGGGATTATCCACATAATGTAATTCTTTTGGAAAATATTTTCATAGGCGCCACAACAAAAACACTATAAGGGGTATTCCTTCTAAAGCACACAAAAAGTGGCATTTCACATAGAAGTAAAAGAGTTTACAATCCTGTATTCACAATATGATTTGTTTCATGCCTATGTGAAATTATTTCACCCAAATCAGGGAAGCATACAAGTTTGGGGCATTTTCCTTTACAGTGGTGTTATCAGGATATCGCAATGGTAATTTTATTTCTCTAAACCTTCAATCTTGCAACAATGCTAATAGCTGTCAGAGTCAACTGAATAGCTTTTACTTTTTTTAGTTATAACATAATCACTTTTTTAACTTGCTTGTAACAGTCACAATATGAATTTTAGCATTTATGCAAAATTTGTTTTGAAACTCGTTTTTTTTTTGCAGAAGCAGAATTGTTGCCATTATTTTTATAAAATGGCATAACTGCCAGTACCTTAATGAAAATACCATGACTAGTCTAGTCTAGACAGAAAACAACCATGTCACATTAACCATCCACATCCTCAGTGGGCTACCAGTTGTGTTGAAGGAAGATAAAGCGCACAGTTCAAATTATGTGGGAGGTGTTGAAAGGCCAAAACGTCTGTCATCATGTGCATATGAAGTTATATGAGGAAGCCACTTCACCATGTCATCACTGTCTGCCTGGCCTGCAGACTGCTACTGTTACACTACCATCGGGGTGTCAGAGCACACAGAGCTAACAGACTCAGCATCAGACTTCCGTCTCTCACGGTTGTCTCCCTGCCACTCCTCCTCTTCCTCTCCAATTGGATTTAACCTCCCATTGTGCTCCAGTTGCTCCTTGTGTTCCAGGAAGGCCACATGTCTGTTCAGGAAGTCCTTAGCGCCCCCTTCAACCCCTCCTTGTCCGGCCTCCTCGTGTATCTGAGAGACGCTGACAGTTGACGAACGAAGACTGTCTCCGGGGATACTCTTCGTCAGGCCTTGGCCTGGGCAACAACTGCAGCGGCAGGGTGTGAGGTAGAGGTAGACGAGAACCATAATTATACTGACCAGGCATCCCACGAGGGTGGTGTAGGCTGTCTTCATGTTCTCCAGCCCACCACTCATAGTGTAGTTATACACCATCACAGTCACATACAGGGTGTCATTGAGGGAATCACTGCTGGCGTAGCAGGTGTAAACCCCCGAGTCTTCCGCCTTAAGGGGCCCAATCTGGAGGCTGCCGTCGAGAAGCATCTGGGCACTCTTGTTGGCTAAGGACACGGGAATGTTACCAGGCAGTGCCCAACTCTTCAGCATATCCTTCTGCTTGGTGTCACAGTCTAAGAGCAGGAACTGGTCCAGGAAGGCCTCCTTGTCCAGAATTTTAACCTCACTGCAGTTCAAAACGACTCTGTTCAGATCCAGTATGACCGCCTTTTCTTTCTGCAACCCTGGGGACACACAGGTGTGGTCTTCTCTGAAGTCAGTGGTAGAACTAAGCTGCTGGAGGTGCCAGCGTGCCAGCAGGTTGTACAGCTCACAGCTGCAGGGCAGAGGGTTATTGTGGAAGTAGAGGCCGTTCTTGATCCAGGCAGGGAGAGACTGGAGCTCAGTGAGGGGCAGCGCTTTAATTCGGTTAGAGGAGACATCCAGGAGGGTGAGACTTTCCAGCCTGCTCCTCTCCTTCACCAGTTCCATGGGCAAACGCGAGATCTGATTCTGGCTCAGGTATAGCTTCTGCAGGCTGGCGAGGCCAGAGAATGCAGAGCGATCGATCTGGGAAATGTCGTTGTTATAAAGCAGCAACACCTCCAGGTGCTCCAGGGGCTCAAAGATAAACTCCTCTAGCAGGCGGAGGCGATTTGAGGACAGGTCGAGGTAGCGCAGCTTCGTCACACACACAAAAGCCTCAGAGGACAGGAATTTGAGGCCATTGTTGCTGAGCGAGAGACTGTGTAGTCTGGTGAGTTTTACAGTGGTCCATTCAGCACGCAGCCGGGCGATGAAGTTGAAGCTGAGGTCCAGCACACCAGTGTAACTTGGAAGAGCAGTGGGTACATTGGTAAGATTCATTCTGGAACAGCTGACGATGTTGCTGGCACACAGACAGGTCTTATGGCAGTTGAGGGGGGCGCCTATTAACTGTCCATTGATGCTCATTGTTGGCATCAGTAAAACCAGAGGTAGAATCATAAAGAACCCTTTTCCAAACACTACCTGGTGAGAAATGCAGATCTGCCCTCCCATGTCAACGATAGGCTGGGGGTAGAATGTTGTCGAAATCTTGATGTTACTTAGCCTTGAAAATGGGGTGCCGTGGAGCTGTAAGGACATATTGTACAATGAGTAGGCAATCTCAGATATTTGACTGAAGATCAGAAGTAAGGGTATGATGTCATTAAACCTTCATAATGAGATGGCTAATCGTACCAGTAGGCCTATGCCATGAGAATAATTGTCGCAGTTGTCTACGAGGACGTCATGGTCTAACGCACACTGGGGTGCATTGCACCAGCCAACCACTGGTCAAAAAGTTAGATCTACGTGTCAGCAGAAAAATGCAACCACAGTAGCTAGATAATTAACATGATTTTTTTTCTCTATATCAATATCATAAAACCCCACAATGTTGCAAGCATAGCACTGTCCGTTGTATCCGGCTAATAACATTATGCATTTGTACCTGCCAACATATTCACTATAACAGAAAAATATTGCAACATTCAGACATAAGCATCCCACCCTAGAATACCTTTCGTTGATTTCTCGGGAACGCAAATCATAAAAGGGTATCTTCACGAACACGTTACGCCTTCGAAAGGATCTGCTACAGGGCATCACTTAGACCCTTAAACCCTTAAACCCACAGCGAACAGCGGTCCGTCCTTAGTGTAGCTATCTGGACTGTCTGGTCCTGGTCTGGTCCTGGTCTGGTCCTGCCTGCGGAACAAACACAGACCGTCTGTCTGTATACGCAGACCAGGAGGTGTGTCACTCTTCTACCCCCCTCTCTCTCTCTCCCCCTCTCTCTCTCTCTCTCTCTCTCTCTCTCTCTCTCACTGTCACTCTCTCGTCCTCCACCCACTCGTTACTCTATCTTTGTTCATAAGTGCCAATCTCGAGGTGAACTCTTGAACTAGCGAACAATACACTA
>OMKK01041676.1:0-13915 GCA_900302305.1 Polymixia japonica | reverse complement strand
GCGTACAAACCAATAGGGTGTCGGGATGGTTTTATGTTTATACTTCTCATCCAATCACAACCAAATTCACTCTATCCGGATGGCGCAATTTATCTGGATAGTTTTTTTTTTGTTTTGTTTTTTTATGATGACAAGCCGAAATGATAGAAAGTACAGATAATTGCGTGAAAATGTAAGGAGTAGAAGTAAAAAGTCGTCTGAAAAATAATTACTCCAGTGAAGTATAGATAACCAAAATTTCTACTTAAGTAAGGTAACGAAGTATTTGTACTTCGTTACTTGACACCTCTGGCTATTACTATACATTGTATTGATGAAGTCAGATATTTTGTTATTTCCGTTAGGGTTAATCAGATCGATGTTAAAATCACCACATACAATATGCACCTTGTTATTTATGTTAGAAAACATACTATCTAGTTTATGGTTGAATGAGTCTAAGCAAGATCCATGTTTCCTATACACACATGTAATTATTATGTTTTTGGATCCTGCAACTACAATCTCAACACTTAAACATTCCATAAGTCAATCAATGGTGGTGGACATAGTCTTGATCATATTGCTTCTTAGGGCATTATCCACGTATAAGACCACTCCTCCTGATTTGCCTTTAGTCCTATTGATTGTATAAAACTCATATCCATCCATTTCCACATTCTTATGGCCTTTCTCCTCTTCAAGCCAAGTCTCGGACACAGCAATCACATTGAATTTGCCAATTTGCGACAGGTATTCCTTTATTCTCTCATCATTTTTATACAAGCTCCTACTATTGAAATGTATGAGTGTGAATGCACCTTCCTTTTTGACACGTTTAAACTGCTCATCAGTATAGTACTCACAGTCAATGCTTACACTATTAAAAAAGTGATTCTGAGGATCTATATCGTTACCGAACTCATTTATTTTATATTCCATGGCATCAAAATAGTTCAGATTGAAGTTTTCATAGCTGGTATACAGATTATGTGAGTCAGCCCCATTAATGTCATTATCCATAGTTCCAAGTTCATCTTCATCAATGTCTATGAATGGGAACGTAAATTCTTCGTCAAGAGTCATTTGTTTTTAGAACCGTCCTTTTTTAACCCTCCCACACACGCACGCACACATAAGCCCTCCCACACACGCACGCACACATAAGCCCTCCCACACACGCACGCACACATAAGCCCTCCCACACACGCACGCACATGCAGCACCATGCAAGCGGCTCCACACAAAAAATCCCAGGCAAGAATGGGAAAAAAAAAAACATACAGGAGCAGAGATTCTACAAGAAGAGCATCATTCCTTGCAAAAAAGGAAGCAGTGGCGAGTTCCATAGTACACAATAATCCATGCAAGCCCAAACTAAATGTGTCTACAGTGCTCCATTCAGAAGTAGGAAAGGAGTAGGCTACAGCGTTCATATCTCCATTCAGAGGAACAAATATTCGTATTAAAGAAGAATTCCAACTGGGCATTGATCCGTGCAGGAGCAGCATCTCCTGCAGAGTAGGGCATAGTTTCATGTGAGCAGCACAAACGAGCCCAGGAGTTGTGAGATTGGCCTGTAGTTCATATGAAGATGCCGCGCCATGCAAACACATAGTCCAAAAATGTGGATAAAAAAACATGATAATATAGGCTATTCTATTGCAGACAAACAGTCCTTTTGTCTTCCACATAACACTCCCTGCACCCATTTTGGCCATTGTTTCTGGAGCATGGTACATCAACTTTATCTGTATGGGTCAAGATCTTCTAACTCTCTTACCGTTATTACTTTAGCCAGTTCAGGGGTGGGTCCATTCAGCCTTATTAGCACCTTCCTGGTCCAGGTTGCTTTTATCTTGTTATTTCTTCTCAGTATACGGGCATCTCGGGCAATCTCAGCGTTTTTCTTGGTTAGATGTTCATTCAAGTAGACGTCGGACCCCTTCAGTTTCTTCCCCTACTTCAGTAGGTCAATTTTGTGCTTGCGATTTACAAAACGTACAATTATAGCAGGTTTAGACTTGTGGTCCTTTCTTGGCAAAGTGTGGCAGGCTGAGATATTGTTTACATCAAGGCTGATATTTCTGGTCTCGAGGTATTTTGCAAGCTGTAGTTCCAGCGTTTGTAGATCTTCAGTGTCTGCGTCCTCGCTAAACACTTTGTCACCCGATACGGCTTTTGCATATGATCGGGGTTTAACATCTAATCCGGTTACAATAACGTCCTCCATTCGGGTATATTGCTCCAAGTCATTTACCCTTCTCTCGAGTACGTCCATAGTTTTGTCCTTTTCCTTGACCAAGGCTTTCAGATGTTTAACTTCGCCTACGAGGTCCACTAGCACTGTCAGCTGTTTGGTTACATTCGCCAGCTCTTCCGACATAAAGTTTAGCGTCTTCTGAATTTCTTCGAGGTCTTCCTCCATCTGAGGAGGATTGATTTTCCTTGGTGGCATTGCAGTGTCTTGTTTACTTTGTATTACTGCATTAGTTAGCCTTATATGTTCGTTTTCTTGCTTTCTTGCTTGCTTGTCTCTCCACTTCAAACCACTTCTAACTCGCGCCCCAGAAGTGAGTAGTCACTTCATTCCCCTAAGGACAGGTGTGTCAGGCAGCCTTCCTTTGTATGAGCCTGATGTTGTACACACATTGTGTGTAGGGTAACTCTCCTTCTGCAATACAGTTGATGCAGGGAAAGCAAGTCTAAGATTGAGAATGAGAAATTGTAATATATATAGTTCATAGTCTTATATTTTGTTTGGTGATTCAGATTTAAAGGTGGCTTTGTCCCTCGGTGACCTCTGTGTGACCTGTGCTGTAGCCCAGTGGTTATGAGGTAGGTGGTGACTTTATTATACCTGCCCCTCCATAACATTCATATATGGATGTGGTATCAATTTGCACATGTTGAATATTGCAGGTGTTCCTATATGGTGAGGATTCAGACTGATCCCGTGCTGTAGGCCCAGGCAGTGTCACACCAAGCATAGCCTACGCTCTATGCAGGATCCAGTGCCAGGCTGCTGTTTTGTCTAGTGTCATCTTGCCTAATGTGACTTCTTTGATTGAGTGTTTTATTCAAATAGTATTGGAAATTGTATGTTTTTATATTGTGTGCTAAGTCAGTTCTTGGCTTAATGCTGGCTTCTATACAATTGAAGACTCTTTTCATTGTTACAAAATATGCTTGCCCATGAACCAACTATTTCACAGCTTTGTGCTAGACACTATGACAATGGCTCTGCATTCAATACGTAGTTTTTTGTTGGTTGTTACCTATATTGTTTTTATTTTTATACAGTATTTTTATTCACTCACCACTGTACTTTGTATGACAGAGTTGAGTGGCCCTCGTTGGGTGCACGCCGTCTTTCCCACAGGCACACCTTTATATATAAAGCCATTTTAGGTCTACTCCCCCAATATTTATGTGCTTATATTACTAGAACCCAGAGTATTTACTGTTTACGTTCCAACGATTGTTATCTGCTAAATGTCCCCAAAGTTCGCACTGAACTCGGCAAGCACTCCTTTATGCATGTTGCACCCGCTGCTTGGAATTCACTCCAGAGTATCAAAAACTGAAGGAAGTCATTTCTCTTGGAACCTTCAAAAACCTTTTGAGTAACTTGGAATCAGCTTCGTGTCACTCCTGCTGTTGTTTTAATGGAAGTCCCGTTATTTAACTTCATTGCCCCATTAGCATGTATTTTTGTTTATTTTATTGTTTGATTCTATGTTGTAAAAGTAGCATGTAATTTGTGTTTTAATCTATTATTGTGTGATTCTGTGTTGTCTGTTAACTGTCGGTTAAGAGAGAGAGATTTCCCGCACACTGGCTCTTAAGTGCAATCTATTAAAAGGTGTGCATTAGCTCCTCTTGTATAGTCTGTTAACTGTCGAAACTTGTTTTAAGCTGCTGTCTTGGCCAAGCTTCCCTTGAAAAAGAGATCATTGTGTCTCAATGGGACCGACCTGGCTAAATAAAGGCTAAATAAAAAAAATTTTTTAAAAAGTATGATCATACAGCATGATCAACAAGAACTTTTGGAAGTTCGGTGTCACTGGACACAGGCTTTTTCTCTACTTACCAGAGTATGTGCTGCAAGTCCTTTGTCCTGCCGCCATGATGTTTACTAACATGCCGACGGAGGAGAAAGAAAAGGGCAGTATTATATGCAGATCTCGGACGAGATACTGCAATCCGCCATTACCGAGCATTTTACTGGCAAATGTTCAATCCCTGGACAATAAAATCAATGAACTACATGCTTGGATTAACTTCCAGTGGGACATTTCTAACTGTTCTGTTTAGTGAGACCTGGCTAGACCCGACGGCACCTGATTCGCCTGATGTTCTGTGTTGCAGCTGATGGAGACATTGATGAATACATAGACTCTGTCTCAGCCTACATCTTCAAGAGCAGTGATGATGTCGTCTCGAAGGTCAATGTTAGGACTTACCCCAAGCAAAAGCCCTGGGTTAATGGTAATGTCGGTGCTAAGCTCAAAGCACGGTCCTCTGCCTACAGCTCTGGGGACCTGGAGGCCTTGAGGAAGTCCAGATATGACCTACAGAAAGCCATCAGAGTTGCCAAAAGAGCCTACAGGGACACGTTGAACTCTAACTACCACAGCTCTGACCCCAGACACATGTGGGGTGGACTGTGCTCCATCACAGACTACAAAAGGAGAAATAGCAGTGATGCCCAGCCCGCCGCCTCTCTTCCTGACGAGCTCAACACCTTCTATGCAAATGTTTGAGGTGAGCAACACCATCCCTTCTGTGAGACTAGCTGAGGACCAGGATGACTGCCCTGACGCTAACTACGGCTGATGTGAGGAGTACCTTTAAAAGAGTAAACCCACGGAAGTCACCAGGGCCAGGTGGCATTCCATGCCGCATCCTCAGAGCGTGCGCCAACCAGTTAGCAGAGGTACTGAACCAGTGTGCTGTCCCTTCCTGCCTCAATCCAACCACCATTGTCCCCATACCTAAGAAACCTTCCATTACCTGCCTGAATGACTACCGCCCTGTGGCACTGACCGCCAAGGTAGGGTTAGAAGCAATTTAGTCCCTTCATCTTACAGCAGGCTAGACAGTCTACGGCTAAAAATGACACTGTAGGATCAGAGTTGGCTGAACTTAAGGAGCTTTTGAAATGACACATAGTTCAAATTGACAGCTGACTCAAGACCTAATGTCAAGTCGCCCTCCAACCAGGCCCAGAACATTTCAAAACAGAGGCCCAGTCATTTGCCAGAGATATCAAAAACCAGGCCATTTTGTGAAGGACTGTGATAATGACAGAGTGGTTGCTTGTGAACCCAGGCATCCTAACTCAGTGGTAGTCAATCAAAGCTCCCTGTCACAACAGTTGGGAAACTAGTCCCCTCTGTTATGTTGAGCCACATTTGAGATGGGGGCATTACTGGCTCTAATAATGATTCCAGCAACTCTGAACCCACACCCAATCTACTGGGTATCTGCCCCTAAGGTGACCATTGACATGGGGGGTGTAGGAATTTCCTGTATTTTAGGGACCGGTTTTATGGTTACTACAATTACAGAGAGCTTCTTTGTCCAACATTTTAAGCACTGGGGTCCAGAAAAGCTGAAAGAGTGCTGCTGGCTACAGTTACGTGCAGCTAATGGGCTAGACATCCCATATGTTGGCTATTTGGAACTTGATGTCCAGGTGCTAGGCAAATGCATCCTCAAGCATGGTGTATTGGTCATTAGAGATCCACCTAATGTTACCCTCAACCCAGACATCTCTGGTGTCCTTGGCATGAAATGAATGTGGAATTGGAGGGATTGTTTTGTGAACATGGCCTTGCACTGTCAAATTGGTGCCTGCCACCTGCCAAAAAGCATCTACAGGCCACACCGGGTCTGCTCTCTTTGAACAGGTTACCAAATGGCCTTCTTGCTTCCCTAGTCATGGTCAAAGTGGTTAATGGTACGGCCTTCATCCCTGTCACTAACATAGGGGTCACAGATGTTATATTACATCCCAGAGTCCAGATTGGCACTCTGTCAGGCAGCGATTGTGAGCTTGCCAGATAGTGTCACTGAAACAGTGGGGAAAGAGTATATGTGAACCAAATAGCCACTGTAGCATTCCAGGGCATTGCAGAGAGCCCAATACAAGCAGCCATTAAAGCCCTTGATCTGTCTACTGTCTACTGTCACAGCCCAGGAGCAGGAGAGGCTGAGGTTCCTTTTATGTGATTATGAATCTGTCCTTTCTTTCTATGACAGTGACCTGGGATGTACGAATCTCATTTCCCATGAGATCCTCTTCTTGACAACATGCCAGTTTGCCATTGTTTCCCCCTAGTATGATGCTGTCAAGACGCACATCCAGCAGCCCTTGGAAAACAGTCATCAGGGAAAGTTGTATTCCATTTGCCTCTCCCATTGTGATTGTCAGGAAAAAAGATTCCACCATCAGGCTGTGTGTGGACTATCACCTCCTGAACAGCAGGACTAGAAAGGATGCTTCCCACTTGCCTCAAATCGAAGAGTCCCTTGATGCGCTTTCTGGGGCCCACTGGTGTTCAATGCTGGATTTGGGCAGTGGATATAACCAGGTCCCAGTTGCAGAGCCTGACAAGATGAAAATTGCATTTTGCACCCCGTTTGCTCCCAGCACATTTCAAAGGCTGATGTAGAGGATGTTTGGGGCACAGCATCACTAGTCTTTACTGTTATATCTATATGTTGTTTTCTCTTCCACAGTGGATGACCATCTCCAACGTCTGGGAGCTATACTGGGGACGGTTCAGAGAGAAAATTTGAAGGCAAATCTTGGGAAATGCTGCTTTCTGAAGACAGAGGTGAAGTACCATGGCCACATTATCCAAAATGGTGTAACTACTTACCCAGAAAAAATCTCTGCAGTTGAAAGTTGGCCTCCCTCAAATGATGTGACAGAACTCATTTCTGGGCTTTGCCAGCTACTATCGCTGCTTTGTTCAGGGGTTTGCAATGTTGGCTGCACCATTCCATCATCTAGTGGCTGAATTACTTGGCACACAGACCTGAAAGCCATCCAGGAAACCCTTGAAAGACATGGACTGAGCAGTGTGAGAGCAGCTTTCAAGGTCTAAAAGCTTTCAAGGTTGGTGTCAGCACCTATAACTAGCATATGCTGATTTTTCACTTCAGCTCATTCTTGAGGTCGATGCAAGCCACTGGGGGCTGGGCGCCGTGTTTTCCCAACAAAAGGATGGTAAAGTACGTGGTAAGTAGTAAAGTAAGTAGCCTATTGCCCATTCCTAAAACCAACAGAATGTAACATGTCAAACTATAGCTCCATGAAGCTTGAGTTTTTGGCCTTGAAATGGGCCATGACTGAAAAATCCAGAGAATATCTATTGGGCCACAAATGTGTAGTCTTCACTGACAATTACTCTCTTAGCCATCTCTTCACAGCAAAACTGGGTGCGGTGGAACAGTGCTGGGCAGCTGAACTATCTATATTTGACTTCTCAATCAAGTATCGTCCAGGACATAACAATGGCAATGCTGATGCACTCTCCCGGCAACATCAACCCCCAGTCCCCACGGCTCCGATTGAATTGCGACTACCAGGCATGTCCCTGACACACTGCCACAGGCTGATGTCTTGCTTCCTCAACGGGTAACACAATATGTTATCTCCGTATTGCCTTCACATTCTCTGGCTGACCTTGCTGGGTTACAGAGAGTTGACCCCAATCTGTGTATTCTTGAGGTTTTGGCAGAGGAAGAAGGAGCCTAACCACACTGAAAGGACAGGCCTAACGGCACCTGTTTTGGAAATGCTACGCCAGTGGAGGAAACTGGTGGAGGATGAGAGGATCCTCTACCACCAGCTGACCTGGTCAGATGGTGGGGAGGCAATATGCCAACTGGTGTTACCTGAAAGGTGTGGTCTTGAAGCAATTGCATAATGACCATGGCCATCAGGGAATGGAGAGGACCCTTGAATTGGTACAACAATGATGTTATTGGCCTCACATGTACAAAGAGATCAGTGCGAACACTGCGCACTGGCCAAAGCAGTGTACCCCAAACTGCAGACAATGTCAAACCATATCAATCACACAACCCAGACAATCACATCCTGGCTATAGACTTTATATGCCTTGAACCATCTGTTGATGGTCGTGAACTATTCATTCTAACAGATGTGTTCTCCAAATATACCCAGGTCACTGTTACCAGAGATCAGAAGGCAACTACTATGGCCCACATACTGGTCCAAGAGTGGTTTTATTGGTTTGGAGTTCCAGCCAGGATCCATTCAGACCAAGGGAGAAGCCTTGAAGGAGCCTTGATCAAACAACTGTGCCAGCTGTATGGTGTGCAAAAGACCCACGCTACCCCATATCATCCACAAGGTAATGGGCAATGCGAGTTCTTTAACTGGACACTGGATGACCTATCGAGAACTTTGCCTCCAGAGAAAAAGAGAAACTGGCCTAACTATCTGCAGCAGCTCACCTTTGCCTATAACACCACTGTCCTTCAAGCTACATGCGAGCAGCCTTAGTTCCTCATGTTTGACCAAGAGTCCCAGCTGTCTGTTGGGAAGGGTGCAGGAGCTAGTGTAAGGCTGTGTTCACAGTTGGATACAAGACCATCACAAATGACTGCAAGTTGCCTATGAGGGGGCAAGGGAGCAGATACAAGCAGCAGCAGATAAATGGGCAGACTGGCAGCAACAACATGTCTCTGACTCATTGAACGTGAACCAGCTTGTGTACCTCTGGGACCATAGTATAAAGGGCCAGAACAAAATCAAGATCTGTGGGATCCAACGCCATACCAAATCCTTAAAGTCCCTAAGGGCACTGGCTCAGTTTGTACAGTGGTACCTCTTGACCATCCACAACACATAAAACATGTTAACAGACAATTGCTAAAGCCCATCCCTACTAACGTTTGTGACAAACTGCTTCACAGTGATGTCCAGAGGACTAGTGATCCCCCAGAGACTATGCCAGAAAGACACAATGTGGGAGACATGTATGTATGGAAACGAAGAGGGGGGTAACACTCACCACTCTCCACCTGGACACTACAACCTGGCAGAGCTGGCAGAGCAACCTAGTTTGTATAGGTCACACCCTCAAAACCTGCTTGTACTGGAACAACCCCTCCAGAATGGATTCTGATTCCCCCCTTGTGGGCCAACATTCAAATGCCCATCGGTTACCACAGACAACAGTCACAGGATTAGCCTGTAGTAATAGTTCAGTAACAACAACAATTCATAGACCGTGGCTCTGATGTGTCCATTGTCGGGACGTCAATGCAAAAACCAGGAGGTAGATTGCGATGGCTGCCACCCTAATAATAATAAATAATAATACATTTTATTTCAAAGCGCCTTTCTGGACACCCAAGGTCGCTGTACAGAGAAGAAAACGGTTAATACATACATACAATATCAAGACAATATCAGAACAATATAAAAACAATGCAAAGGGGGTCTAAAAAGAATAAAAAACTCCAACCTAAAGTGAGTATGCCTGTCTAATGAGGCGGGAGACAAAGGTGGGAAGGTAGTCGATTTGACGGATGTCTAGTGGTAGGGAGTTCCAGAGGGGGGGTGCACAGCGGCTGAAGGCTCTGGATCCCATAGTGGTCAGGCGGGTAGGGGGGGTGACGAGTTGGGATGAAGAGGAGGATCTAAGTGACCGGGAGGGAACGTAGGGCTGGAGAAGTTCTGTGAGGTATGGGGGGGCTAGGTTATGGAGGGCCTTGAAGGTGAGTAAAAGTACTTTATAATCAATGCGTGAGGTGACAGGTAGCCAGTGAAGTTGGTGAAGAGCAGGAGTGATGTGATTGATAGAGGGGGTTTTTGTTATGATGCGAGCAGCTGCGTTCTGAACCAGTTGGAGTTTATGGAGATACTTATGTGGGAGGCCAATGAGGAGGGAATTACAATAGTCTAGACGGGATGTGACAAGGGCGTGAACAAGAGTAGCAGTGCTTGTGGGTGTAAGTGAGGGGCGGAGACGATTCATGTTGCGTAGGTGGAAGTAAGCAGACCGTGTGATGTTATTGATGTGAGATGTAAATGACAGTGTGCTATCGAGGATGACACCCAGACTCTTGACCTGAGGGGAAGGGGAGACTATGGAGTTGTCAATAGTGAGAGAAAAACTGTTGGGTTTGGCTAGGGTGGATTTTGAACCAACGAGGAGTACCTCAGTTTTATCGCTGTTTAGTTTGAGAAAATTGACAGTGAACCAGGATTTGATTTCCTGTAGACATTCCGTAAGGGAGGAGGGGGGGAGGGCAGAATTTGGTTTGGTGGAAAGGTAGAGCTGGGTGTCATCCGCGTAGCAATGAAACTGTAAACCAAATTTCCGGAAGATATTCCCAAGGGGTAGGAGATAGATGAGGAAAAGGAGGGGACCCAGAACAGAACCCTGGGGGACACCGGTGGTAACTGAGGTGGAGTGTGATCTGACATCTTTGAGTTGTACATACTGAGTGCGGTCTGAGAGGTAAGAGGTGAACCAGAAAAGGGGTGTCAGTGATGCCAATAGAAGCTAATCTACCTAGAAGGATGGGATGTGAGATGGTGTCAAATGCAGCAGAGAGATCCAGGAGTACCAGGATGGTGAGGAGACCAGAGTCCGCAGCCACTAGTAAATCATTTGTGATTTTTACTAGGGCTGTTTCTGTACTGTGGAGTGATCGAAAACCAGATTGAAAGTGCTCATACAGATTGTTGTTGAGGAGGTGAGTATGAACCTGGGTTGCCACAGTCTTTTCCAGTATCTTGGCAAGAAATGGGAGGTTAAAAATGGGACGGAAGTTGTTAAGGTTACTGGAGTCTGCACCTGGTTTTTTCAGTATGGGAGTTATAGCTGCTGTTTTAAGGGGAGATGGGACCAGACCAGAGGTGAGGAAGGAGTGTATGATAGCAGTTATAAAAGAAGACAGGGAGGGTAGACAGGCTTTAACTAGGTGGGTGGGGAGGGGGTCTAACTGACATGTGGAAGATTTAGATTTACGGATGAGGTCTGATATGTCATTAACAGTAGGGGTTTGGAACGTAGAAAGAGGAAAGAGAACGGGAGTAACAGGAAAAGGACATGGTGAGCTGTAGGTACCAGTAGAGGAAGCCAGTTGTTGATGAATATTTTGAATTTTATCATTAAAAAAGTCCATAAACAAATTACATTGGGAAACAGAGTACATTTCTGGAGTGAGGGTATCAGGAGGCTGTAGAATCGTCTTTACAGTGGAAAACAGGGTTCTGGAGTTTCCTTGGCCTGAGCTAATCACACTTGCATAGTAAGCACTCTTAGCTACAGAGAGGGCATCCTTGTAGTGGAGTAAATGACTAAAATACATTTCCTTACGGACAGTAAGGCCAGTCTTAGCATGAAGGCGCTCCAGGCGGCGACCTTTAGCTTTCAGCAGGCGAAGCTCAGGAGTAAACCATGGTGCAGAACGAGTAAAGGAAACAGACTGAGTTTTAAGTGGTGCAAAGATGTCAAGAAGGCTATGGAGACCATTATTATACATACCGACCAATTCATCACAAGTAGATACCATGTCAAAGGAAAGGTTATTGAGTTCACTGGACAGAGCAGGTATATCAATATTCTTAACATTCCTGAAAGAGATGGAATATGACACAGACGTTTTGTGTCTTCACAGTGACATCAAAAGAAATTAACTTGTGGTCAGAGATTGGCAGGTCAGATGCAGTGCAGTTTTGAGGAGTAAGCCCAGAGCAGCATACCAAATCCAGAATGTGTCCCTTGTCGTGGGTAGGAAAGTCAACATATTGTTTAAGTCCAAAGCTGTCCAAGGCAGATGTAAGGTCCTTGGTTGCAGAATTGTTAGAATTGTCCATATGCACATTAAAATCTCCAACCAATAAAACATTAGGAGACATGGAGCTTAGTGAAGCTAAAAAGGCAGAGAATTCATTAATAAAATCACTGTTAGGCTTTGGTGATCTGTAAACATTAACTAGGACGGTGGGTGTTGGGCCATTAATTTGAAGAGCAATGCATTCAAATGATTTGTGCAGAGGAACAGTCAGTGAGGACACTTTCTACTTCTCGTTGTAAACTATCGCGACACCGCCCCGTCTTGCCAGAGGTGCGTGGTTGACAGATGTAAACAAACCCAGGAGGGGTAGTCTCATTGAGTTGTGAAAAGTCATTCGGCTTCTGCCAAGTTTCCGTCAAACACAAGAAATCAAACTTATGATCGGTCAGTAGATCCTGAAGCAGAGGACCTTTGGTGGTTAGCGACCTTGTGTTAAGAAGCCCAATGTTGAGGGTGCTTTTTTCGTGGTGAGCATTCAGGCTGGCTGATCTGGCTAGGCTAGCCAGCACAGAGTGGTTGACAGACTGATGCGCTGGTTTTCTTGGACGGGGAGTGGAGGACCAGAATGATCGGATCGGTTTGGAGTCATCAAAATTATAGCCCCGTTTGGATCCACGATGGAGCCAGAAAATGTCCCTGGTCCAACCGGTACGATTCATCCCCAGTGGAGGTCCGGGCTCGGGAAGACAGAATCTCAGTTGCCTTAGCTCGGCTGCAGTGAACTGGATTAGCAATGTAACTGGACACACTATAAAAGATATGGTGATCCAAGAGGAAATAATCCACACAAGCAGCCTGGTAATCCACATTTTCTACGGAGAAAGTTGTCGAGAGCCACGCTAGCTCTCCAGGTACACAGGACCGGTCAGTGACTGTCAGCAGGCTGGATGGAGAGTGAGGTGTCTCCCAGTGGAAGTTGGGTGCAGGGGATTCGTGGCACGTTCTCTGGCCAGAGCCTTCAGTAGTTTGGGCATCGAAGGAGAGAGGAAGAGGCGAGCCATCTGTAGTACCACCAAAGCGGCAGAGAGAGCCTCAAGATGGCTGTGGCTCAAAAGAGGAGAGCCATGGAGTCAGAGTAGCTAGCCATCTGGACACAAGCTGGGGTCTGATCAACCCCGGCTGGGTCACCTGGAGGAGGGTGTATGATGTTGAAACACCTGAAACACCCGATTCCAGGAACATCACTGATGATGTGTCCAGAGGCATCAGCAGATGTATGTTCACAGCTTACCTCCTCTGTGAACATGTTGGCATTTCAACAGACACCACACGATGACAGACAGCAGCAGTCCAACTGCACTCAGTCATGAATGTAAACAACTGCACATCAATTTGGCTTTGCAACAGTTAAAAAATACTGATTTCATGTCTCTCCTGGATTGTTTTAACTTCACGCAACATCTGAACGAAACGGATACACTGACACAATTCAGCCCAGCGCGCAATACAGAGTTGTAGCTTCAAGGATATGAAGTTGCTAGGAGTGGTGCGTGCCTGGTAATGAAACAGTTACTCTGTTGCAAGCTATCTACCGCCTAGAAGGCTGCACATCCACAGACTGACAGGCAAAAAGTTTTTAATGGGCAGATTTTTTAGCTTGAGTGCTGCATATTACACTTTTACACAACAATGTTTCCCGTTCGTTCGGCTTGGGCACAGCACAAAAACTCTTAGGCGCTGCACCTAAGTCCTACAATGGCAGGGAAAACACTGATTGCAGCCTATTACCCTACCCTCATTAGTAATGGCAAGGACAACCCCAAAACTCTTCTTGTCACCACTCCTCCGACCTTTGCAATAACTCTCTTCATGCTTTTCAGAACAAAATATCCTCAGTCTACCAGCAGTTGCTTGTACAGCCTCAAACCCAGTGCTCCGCTGCTAATGCATGCCCTCCTCTACCTACCTAGGGTTGGGTACCAAACTCTGTACTTTTAAGGGTACTGATCGAATTACGTCGGTACTACTCCAGGTCCATGTGCGCGCACACACACACACATACACATACACACACACACACACACACACACACACAAATACATGCATAGGTTTACTGTATTACATACATATTACAAATTAC
>OMKK01041669.1:0-10638 GCA_900302305.1 Polymixia japonica | reverse complement strand
AAACTTAAGGTTATTCACATAACCCCGGTTCTCTGAGTAATATGAGTGAGATGTCTCACCAGACAACCCTTCTTGCTTGGGCGAGTGAGAAGAGGTGCTTATCTTGAATGAAGTGGTGACGTCCGCAGGGGGTTTATTATAGTAGGTGGGACTACCTGATGCGGACGAACACGTTCACCAGCCAATTAGGATTGGCGTAATGAGATAAGTGCTTCTGAGGGCTGCAGCGGGGGCGTGCATCCCATAGTGAGACATCTCACTCATATTACTCAGAGAACCGGGGTTATGTGAATAACCTTAAGTTTTGGTTTGTTAGTGTATTTCACCTCACTAACACTAGATCACTAATATCTTAATATCTTGCATACAACCTTTAAGTGGAACAGCTAGCTAAAAACAAAGCTGTGTGGAGAGCTTATTATCGTTTACTTGATGTGCTCGCATAAGTAAATGTCTTGTATTGACCTAACAAATGCACTCTAATACCTTTTCCAGTGAGTCAAGAGCATGCTGGGGATTGTAGGTTTTCTCACTGAGGGCCTTGACATCCTTGCTGCTGATGATGGGATCTTTGAGCTGCTCTAGCCAAGACCACATCAGACTGGATAAAACCAAAGGATCTCTCTCTGTGCACATCCTCTCCCATGCCCCCTCCCTTGAGTTTAGCTCTGTCTGTGGACCAAAACAAGGGGTAAAGAAAAGCTTTTAAACACTTAAAATATCAACAGGTTTCCAGTTATGGTTTTAACAATATGCTGTGATGGAAGGGTTAAGGTTAGCGGTCTTGATCTTGCCTAAATAAATAAGACTGCACACGGATTGGATCCCAGCCCATGACCCGTATTGTTGCATTTTTGTCTAGCAAAACTATACTGAATAGATTTTTACATGCCAAACTTGAATGTCTTCCTATAGGGTGCCTTACCTGCCACACGGAGACCTTGGAAGTGAGATCCTTATCAGTTAGGTCCATGGCCAGAGCTTTGGCTACCAGTAAGCGCCTGGCCTCCAGGGAGAGCTCAGGTTGGAGTTTGACCAGGGAAACCTCATTAGGAACCTCTGTGTCATCGCCTCTGTCAGCACCTCTCATCATAGACATATCCATTCCTGGGTGATCCTTGCTGACCACAAAGCTACTCTTTGTTGGTAAGGCTGGCAGTGGGGCATCACAGTGATCTTTTCCTCCCTGCTCTGAGTGACCCAAGGACGGACCATGATGGCCCTTGGGTAGCTGCTTCTGTAAAAAGGAGGATCCATTGTTTTGGTTTCTTTCCATTTTCTGCATGCCAATAGGGCCAGTAGTTGCGGAGAAAGGGTCCTGAATGCTGCTAGTAATGTCCTGAGGAGAGAAGCCATGGAATCTGTGTTGGTTACAGGTTGTAAGGCTGTTCTGAGACAGGGAGTGCTTGATCAGGCGCTTGATTGGTAGTTTCTTGCTCTGAAGACTCCCTAAATGGTCTCGCCCTGGCCCTAGTTTATATAGGGCAGAATCACTGTAACTGAGGCTCCTTTTACCATACAGAAGGGATTGTAGAGGACTTCCTTCATTCTGTTGCCACCAAAGTGGGTCCAGCTCGTTATCACTGGCAAGAGGTTGATCGTGACTGGGTGTGCTGACAGGACAGGGTGAGCAAGGTGAAGGCACAGGGATGCCCTTTCCCCTCATCTCCTTCCCCAGCAGCTGGAGGGCCTGCTGGGACACAGTCTTCTCCACTTCGGCTGTGAGGTCTGGGACCTCCAGCAACTCCTCCTCGACCACCGCCTGCCGGTCTACTGCAATGTCCAGGAGTAGCCTGCACACCAGCTGGACGACCTTTGGCACATTCTTCATCTGCCGTGCCTCGTAGCCGTGCAGCAGGTGGCGTTGTCGGGTAAGGTACTGGGACAGGGTGACTGCGTTAGCTTTGGGCTCGGCACAGGAGAACACACTTCTGAGTGGAACCAGGAACTGGGCGAACTCCCTGACACACAGTAGCTGGCCCCTAGTCTGGATGGAGTTGGGTCTCTTGGCTCGAACAAACAGGATGGCCTGGTCAGCACTCATCCGAGATGTGAACACCAAGTAGCAAGCCAACAACACACCTACACGTGGTCAAATGTAACATAATAAATGGTTTGGGTTTTTTAAGTGTAAAAGGGGCACTGAGATCTTTAAACTAGTAGGATCCATCTTTAAAGAGATGTTGCTGCAACAAACCTGTTCTTCCAAGACCAGCATGGCAGTGGACAGCCATTTTTCCCTCTTGGATGGCAAATGACATCACTTTCACCATGTCAAGGATTGTAGTTAGAGATGCCACGCCATAGTCCTTCCACCCAAAGTTATAAAAGTAGACTGAAAAATAAAAAGTCTTATAATAGAATTCAGAGATATTGAAAATCTACACAGAGTTCTTAGGTTAAAAAATACTAAATGTCTTTGTCTAACCCTGAGGAATTGTGCATTCAGTCCATTGAATACCTAGGGGCGGATAAGAAGCTAATCTTTACGCTAGAGTCTTATTGTTAACTGTCAAGCGAAAGACGAGACAAACACTATACAACACTCGGCTCATGCTTCTTTCAGGAATCTCAGGAGAGCTTATTAGGAACAGGAATCCAGATTGCCAACCTCAGTGGACATAACATGTGTGTAAATCCCTTGGTATGTAAACAGGAAAACAAAGCCAATTAAGAGAAGTCAGAAGACAGACAGACAGAAGACATCATGACACAACGTCTCCCCAGATAGACCTCTTTGACCTGGGACCACTTACACAGTAGAATTATAAATGCCTATTAGGGTTGGGCAATATGTCAAAATCAAAAGCCCAACAATCGCCGATTGTCGATATATTCATCCAGTCGCCCAAGCCTAATGCCTATCTTATCATATTTTTACCCTAGATGAAGAAACAAATACAACGGAGGCTAGTCTTAAATGCACTCCTATCTTGGAGTGATATCAAGAGTGTCAGAATTCACCGTTGTCATTGTTCATCTTTAGTTTGTATCTCTATTTACAGTCAGTCTACTTTTTTGTTTATTTTAATAACAAAGTTCTAATATATCAATGTTGGCATTTTTAACCCTTCTAGGTCAGTGCGACCATATGTGCTGCCAACGGTGGATGGAGACTCACTGCCTGCCTCCATGAAGGTTTCCGGTCGGTATGTGAAACCGCTCTCCGGCTCTAGCGAATTGCCACAGCTGGCATGTTCCCCAGGACGCTGCAGGTTAATGACCGTCCTCAAACCACACCTGAACGCGAGAACAAGTCCATGTCAGCATACAGAGCTCCTAGACAACAGGCAACACATGGCAGATGTTCACAGTAGTACGCAAAACCCTTCCGGCACCTACACCAGAGAGCGCTGTATCTGGACATACACAGCTACAACGAACCCTAATCCATCGAAATGTTAGCTAAGCATCACATAAGGAAAAAACAAATCTAACTTGGATTTCATATAAAATGTGCAAAAACTTAAGACTACTGTACCTTTGAAATTGTTCGATTATATTATATTTCTCTATAACTTCAGTTGAAGGCCTTGCCATAGCCAGCAAGTTGTCTGTAATCCTGTAATGGAAGATATTACAGGTAGATGAAAGAGTAAGCACCGGATCATTTGGGATGCTGAAAATTCAAATGGAAGATTGCTTTTGATATAGACTGCATTCTCATAAACAGAACAAATTATGTTTGACTAGGACTAATATGTTTGATGAGGAAGGGAGGCCATTTCTTAAGTTTTCACTTTGATACAAAGCAAAAATATACAACTTGCAACCACATAAGGTATTAACTAACGCTGTCCCCCAGAGGACCTTATTTTGGAAAAAATATGTATGGTAGTCAATGGCAAGAGTCAAATAATGTTTTGATCCTGTTTGAATTGTGCCATGAATTCCGCGTATGGTGTTTGTCAATTTAAAATATAATTTTGCAAGTCGAGAAAGTCGCATTTTGTGTGAAACCGCTCGGTGAACTACATCTCTCTCGTCGTCACCAACACCAACATGGCTGTCACCTTGGCACATTTCTGGACTCCTGGGGCCTCATTTATAAAACAGTGCGTAGGATCCATACTGAAAGTGTGCGTACGCACAAAAGCCAAAAATGGCTGACTTCAGACTTATAAAACCGTGTGTACGCACACCTGTACGTAATTCTCGTTTTAGAAATCCCAATCGGCTCCTAATTTTGCACACGTGAACACGCCTCAACGTCCACTCCGGTAACACCCATAGTTAGTCATATATGGGCAAGAAACGCCCTTTATGAATATTTATATGTATATACATGTGCTGATCACACTTCCCTCTATGTGAGAAAATGGCCAAGTCAGAGAGCAAGACAATAGTTTGTGCACCATTAAGCACAGTCATTGCACCCCTTTTATAACCTGTGACAATCAATCAATCAATCAGTCAATCAATCAGTCAGCCTGTTAATCTGTCACTCTGTCAAATTACTTTAACATCTTGAATTCATGGCAATTAATTGGGACAAGCAATGTATGAGCCCATAATAAAAGTTTATTGCAAATAGGGAGATGCTTTTTGGGCAAACTAGACGGCGTTTAGATTAAAACAACAAATAAATGATTATGGCCTGGATGTTCCTCTGGGATTTTATCCTATTAAAAGTCTGTGTAGTTTGATATTGAGCATAAAGAATTTGTTCGAAGTGACAATCAAAAAGTTCACACCTGATTTCACTGCTATAGTCTACTGAGGGAGTCGCTATTTCCATGTCTGAAAAACTTTGCGTGACGTCTACATGGGTGCAAGGATGCGTAGAAATACACACATATTTCCGCATAGAATTTTTCTATAAATCCCAACGTTTGCTGTGAAAGCTGCGTACGCACAGAACGAGCAACGAGCAACGAGCAACGAGCAAGACCCGTTGCTCATATGACTACATCCCAGTATGAAACACAAGGCATCGTGTTAACGGCTGGGTAGCTTGTGGAGAGAGAAAGTTATGACGTCACTGTGCAGTCTTTTAATTTCCCTGACTTGCAAAATTATCTTTCAAATTGACAAACATCATATGTGTAATTCATGGCACAATTGAAACAGGATCAAAAAGTGATTTGTCTCTCACCGACTACTGTACATATTTCTTCTGAAATAAGGTCCCATGGTGGTCCAGCGGAAGGAGAGGAAGCCCTTCATACAACGCTTCAAACATCATGTCATGTGTTCAATTATTCCATTTTAACAACAGATACATTGTTTACAGTACAAAGGAAGGAAAGGCCAGGAATATGTATTGAGTTTTTGTGTGTAGTTATTGATGTGGACTTGATGTGCCTCCGAGCTGCTTAGACCAACGCTAACAGAGCACTATGAGAGCGAGACACTTAACAATAATCCAACACAAGAGGGTTTTATAAACCTATCATGTGCCATCACGGGCCAAGAGGTTGAAAGTTTTCATTTCAAACAAACACTACACCAACTGATTTCTCTAATCAGTCCCTCTCTGGTTGAAGGTGTGCCAGTTGGTGAAGTGAGCTTCTGTAGTGTTTGGCTGGAATAAGAACTTGCATATCCTTGGCCCTCGATGACACACGGGTGGAGGCCACTTGTATAACGGGTCATGTTTAGAGTGCACAACTTACCAGGACGAGTAGAGTCCCTTAATGGCTTGCTCCTCATCACTCCAGCGAGAGGGGTTTTCATATTTACAGGCTTTACCTCCACACGCCATGGAGCACTGCATATGACCAGGGATGACATGCCTTAGTCTCTCTCCCACCTTGGTGTACTTAGCTGTAGGGACCCGTGTGTTGGCTGAGAAGTAAAGTAAAACAACAAACCAATAGGACAATACACATTACTGCCTCGAACTTTCAGGACAACAGCCTTTCGGCTTTTTGTTAACAACTGGTTAATTTATCATTGGTAAACAATCCCGGCCACTGCGCTAAAGCTGTCATTACATCTCCTGGTTTTGGGTTCAGTGAAAGCCTGCTGCTGGGTTATGCTGACGGCCACCATGATTCTCTGGGAGGAGCGGGAGAGGAGCTGCACGGCAGAGCTCCGTCTGCGTTGTAAGACCTTCAGCAGGACGTCGGTGGCCGAGTGCCTGCGGTCCTGCCTGCGGTCCTGCCCCCCGATACTGCCCGTGGTCTCCCCGGCTAGGGAGCGACGGCCCCCGCGCTGCATCCCGCGGTCCAGGCTGCGCGCCGGCTGCAGAGGTAGCACTGCGTCTACTCACAGAGGCTGCCGGCTCAACAACTCTGTGTCCACAGTGAATCATCGCAGAACAATTGCCCGATGGCACAAGAGAGGCCAATACAATCTATCAGTTCATCAGTAGCATTTGAAGTGTCTCCATGACAACCACCTCCAAAACCATCAGTAGGAGGTGGATGGGGGTGAATTTTGTAACACACCCACACACATAAATACACACACTGAGGCCATCGGCACATTATGGAAAGATGATAACACCACACTGCTTTTATCTAAAATGGCATACATATGGTTGCAAGTACTTAGCACACAGCCTCCACAGAATAACAACAATACTGTTTTAATTCCAACAATACCTGAGTGCTTCACATAACCCAAGGATGACTAGGATGTGACATTTAAATAAGTACTTTTAACTCTAGGCTTGAGAATTAGGAATTAAAATGTATTTCCAACACAAAATGATGGATTGTAGAAGTTCATTAAAGAAATACCCTGTGAACCGAATTACATTTATTTTAACGAACATACAGTAAATAACATGTCCGTTTTTTGTCTTCTTATTTAGTCTATATTTCTTAATATAATTAATTGTAACACTATTCTAAAGTTATGTTGTCAGTATTATACTGTATATTAGATATATTTTTCTACACTTTCCTTAAAGATACAAAGTGATGTTTAGAAACCAAGATACCAACAGTGGATTAGCTACAACAGAGGGACCACCTGCCTTGCTACATTACAACAGAAGAGAAATGGCACAAGACTGCAAGAGTACTAATAATATAATGTTAGGGGCTACGGAGCCACTAAGTACACCATCAAATTGAAGCCAGAAGGAGAAGTGATACTGCTGATACGGCTCATTAAGGCCTCTTGGCAAATGTGAAGAGTGGACAGGCTATCTCTGTTTGCATCTGACGGAGAGTCAGAAAGAGGCTCACATATATATATATATATGGCAACATGCGGCAGACATGATATGCTGGAAAATTAGCCACACCAATCACTTCACCTCCAGTAATTGGTTATTTCCCACCTGTGAAATTGATTTAAAATCATATTACCAGACCATGACATGGATTAATGCTGGAACAAAGTCTCTGTGGACAATTACAATGTTATGGATTCAATTGGAGACAATTGGAGTCAAACTGACTGGCGGAATAACTGCAACTGTAAAACTTAATGTGCGTTCCCATAGTATCCTATGGGTGTAATACAGGAACCAACAAATAAAATTCACATTTGACAATTAAACCGACAATTAAAGACAATTAAACCGAAATACGGTTCGATGTTATGGATGTGACAGAAAAAAGACAATGCAGCCATTCTTAAATAAAGGACTGTAAAATCTGGGTTATTTGAATCAAAAATGAATACAATTATCCATCAGGCAACAGGTTTAATACATTTGGTGTTGTAACTCCTAACTAATCCTCAAATCTAAGGATGTTGCTTTATGGAATTAGTTTAGTAGTAAGACTGATTACCTAAGCTACATATTGAGCCCATATTTAATGTAATTTCCGGATGTTCAATACTATAATTCTACAAGATAAACACAGGTAGCTACTCTTGGAGCCAAAATCCTGACCAGATAATCCACAGTCTTATTCCACCCACACATACCGATTATATAACTAGGTCAAAACCTAGTATATGACTGGACTGTGGCCAAAAGCCTTGTTGCTAGCGGGCTTTTTTGTTTGATACATCGGCCAATAAGGAAACTCTTGGCCGACTGATGCCGCTTTCAAGTGCGTATCGGATTGATCGGATAATAGTTTTCTCAGAGAGTGGAAGTTGATCATGTAACTATGTTTTAATGTTGTTGTAGCTCTCCTAATGTATTATCAAATAAAATTTCTTACTGTTAACAAAACGCTCCAAATGTTCATTGTTGTGTTCGGCTATGTTGAAAAAGACAATGACGTCAGAACTGGGCCAACTCGTGTTGCATCTAGAATTCCGATTTACCTGACTTTATTAACTGACTTTGTAGGGTGTTCATGTCCAACACATGTTGTGATTTTCTGTTTATACCTTTCTCTCGTAATATTGTCTAAACTAGCACAGTTCAGGCTTTCCTCCATCTTGTCCATTCTGTTTTTCACTTCCTGCCCTCCATCTGAATTTTGCGCATCATCGGGATCATATGACTGTAAACAACAAATGGTGTAACTTCATCACTCAGTGAGTCAGTGAGTCAGTCAGTCAGTCAGTCAGTGACAGAGATTTGCGTTTATAGGGCTGGCCCCGCTGTTGCCGTCCAGACAAAAATACCAGAGGATGCCATTACCACATTATAACAAACCTTTGCTATAATGAGCCTTTAAACATTGACTCTATTCCAAAAACACATCACCTCAGAGATGTTAGAGAATGGACAAAAGATGTTTTCAATGAGGTGACTGATACATCTATTCTCAAAGTCTAGACAGCATTTTCACCATATTCTTTATTGGAAATGTACAAAAAAAGAACAAGGAAATCACTTGCCTCACTAGATAATATCCTCCTACAGTATGCAGTTTAGAATGACACATTATAAGTGTGCAAATAACCTTCAGAGGGTTATGATTCTCTTGCTTTAGCAAGCAAATATACGACTGTGTTCCCATGTTATTTCAAGTGTCACATCCATAAAATAGTTAAATATATAAGTATATTAAATATAGTTGCACAATAATAGTGATAACTCTTATGAATAAAAACGTTCCTCCACAAATGTTATAGATGTGACATTTGGATGCTAACTCCCATGAAAGGATACTCCTGTTCTAGTTAGATAACAGATCCAGTGGTCCACTTCAAAACATCTCATGGGGAGTGCTTATGGTGCCCTTACACTCCTACTAAAAGTCCTGTTTTGAGAATGTAGCCCATTGAAATAAATAATCAAGTTCATTTTGGAATGTTGAGGTTGACCTTGAAGATGAATTGCCCATAAACCCACATAAAACAAGAAAACAAAAATCTATCCGTTTCCAATTCAATCTACAACATGATGACTATAGCGACGATAAGCCACCAGAATGAGGTAGGCTATCGCAAGTTAACAATCCTGCGCTTTAGGCTTCGTAAATTCTAACCAAGCAGCCCCTCTTGTACTGTTGTTACAGTGCTAGTGCTCTCTTACCTGTCTCCATGTCTGTGTTGATCTCTCTATTGCAGGCTCCACTACTGGAGTAAGGCAGGTCACTCAGCAGGCTGACACCAGCTGCCATTGCAGGAACTGAAAGGTGCGAATAAACATTGTGTCAAAGGTGGTTAACAAAAAAAAAAAGAAAAAAAAACAAATGCTGGCAAGCAAACAAGCTAAGGTGCTGCTGATAAAGCAAACAGTCACTACACAAGGTGTGCGCAAATGAGTTGTGAGGAGTGGGAGCACTGTTGCCTGGCAGGATTACCTCAAGGGAGAGGGAAATGTGCAAACTGAGAAACACCATGTCACAAAGCTCATATGTCAGTCTGACCACGGCACCTCTGGGATCAGGTGGGTGTGGCCTGGTGAACAGCGGGAGCCAGGATCTGAGAGGATTTGAGCTAGAGGTGCCGAGTTACAAACCAGTGTTATCACCCGCACAGGCTAAATAAAAAGCTCACAGTAATCTAGCTTTATCAACCTCACCTAAACTAGACTAACCCTGGGATCTGCAAAAATCGGAATTGCAAGAAGTTGAATATCTTAAACCATATTTACAGATTAGCCGAATTCCTGGGTTTTAGGAGGAACATGCCATCTATATCAATTATTGATGTAACCACAGTATCCATCCTCTGTTGTGCTAGTTTAGAGCAACACTTCTTGACTTACACATGTGATTTATGTAGCCCATATCAAGGCAGTGTCACACAGTGCACCCTGAGTGTCACTTTAACTCTGAGGACTAAGTGTTTCTCACATTACACCGAGAGCCCCGGTGATCCAATGTACTGACCATTGTTGCACGAGTGAAACACTGCACCTTTACAGCGCTGTGCTTCCTTGTGATCCATTAACAATTAAGTAGGCGTACCCTCCATCAGATGCTATGCTTTTGATGGACAAAGATCAAGAGATCACTTTTTTAGTGGCCTCAAATTGTACAACTTGCTTGCTCATTTTTAAGATAAAAAAGTAATTAATTAGGCTTTATTAAGCATAGTCCATTCCTTTGTGTAGTTTATAGCTTATCGTACCAGTGTAACACCTGCAGCACTTCCAGAATGAAATAGGTCTACCCTACCACTGCCTGTCAAAAAAGTCCAAAACTAACAAACTAGATTCGATTAGATAAGACAGACAGACAGACAGACAGACAGACAGACATAGATAGATAGATAGATAGATAGATAGATAGATAGATAGATAGATAGATAGATAGATAGATAGATAGATAGATAGATAGATAGATAGATAGCTACCTCAATCCCTTCTGTTAGCCTCCTCATCCA